>PVIY010040572.1:0-22280 GCA_004026745.1 Myrmecophaga tridactyla
GAAGGTGATGGAGGAGGGGCAGAGGGTTGAGGGGGGAGTCATAGGGAGGCTGGTTGAAGGAATCGGTGGGAGGGGGAAAAGAGGGGGAAAGAGTATGGAGGTTTGGCTGTTTCAAAGAGGGGGAAGGAGTGAGAGGTTTTGGTTTTTCATTGAGGAGGAGGATTTGATAAGTAATTAGAGAATAACAGTGTGAGGGCTTAGTATACAGTGTCCAGAAAGCTTGGACATAAGGTACCTCATCCCACTTTGCAGATTGCTGCAGGAAGTTATTTAAGGCCAATGATTTTGTTTGTCCAGAGAGTATTGGGGCCAAGCCACCATAGAATAAAATAAAAGTTTCTTTGGTTTAATGCTGCCTTGCAAATATAGGTTTTTTAGGTGGCTTAACAGACAGCCCAAAGGAGTATCTTTAGAGGGAATAGATTGTGTTGCTCCCATGGCCAAGAAGAGGGAGAGTGAGGAAGTGGGAAAGAACAAGAACACTCAGTTGGGGTACTCTTTGGGGTCACAGTTCAGGGGCGTAGACCATGTCTCTGAAGAAAAGAGGTGGGCATCCCCACATCTGTATGACAGAGAGAGAGAGAGAGAGCATCTCCAAATAGATTCCGGGCATCCCCAGAATCCACTGGGACTAGGACCAGGAGTGGCCTATGGGAGATTCCAACTAAGCACTTAGGTTTGTGAGAGGAGAGCCTTGACCACACTGTCCTGTATGGGGCAGGGTGTTCCCAGAACACTGAACAAAACTCTCCTGTGAGCAGGGCCCCTGGGACCCAAAACAGAACCTCTGTACTGTGCATGCCTAAAACCACCATGGATCCTGCCGAGATGTCTCATGAGAACATTCCAGCACAACCCAATTCCTCTGTCTTATCATATAGTAGGAGAGGACAGGTGTTGGGTGCTGTGTGTGGTGAAGTGAAAGGAGGAATGCTCAAGCTACAGTGGAGAGAGTGAGGACATTCCCGGATTTCGGCACCATATGTTAGAACAAATTGGATTCAGTCCAACACTCATAAAGATGTAGTAAGCTGAGGTTGAAAGGGGTTTATTTTAAAAGAGGAAGGGGGAGAGGAGGGGGGAAGGGGAAAAGGAGGGGGGAGGAGGATGAGGAAGGATGGTAGGGGGAAAGGGGAAGGGAACATTTTCTTCATTAGCCTGAAGAAAATGTCCAGAAATTTTTTTGAAATGGATGATAGCGATGGTAGCATAACACTTGAGCATAATTAACATCATTGAATTATATATTTGAATATGATTAAAAGTGGAAATTTTAGGTTGATATACATTACTAGAATAATATGTTTTGAAAAACCCAGAAGTGAAACATAATGTAAACTATGAACTCTGGTTAATAGGACAATTATAATAATATTGTTTTATCAACTGTTAACAAAGGTGCCATCTAATGTAAGGTGTTAATAATAGGGAAAACTATGCGTATGAGTGGAGCTATATGGGAACTCTATTTTCTTCATCGTTTTTCTGTAAACCTACAACTTCTCTAATAAAAAAATAGATTATAATTTCTGTCTTCTAATTTATGTATTCATTTTGTAATAAAATGGTATCCTAAAAATATAAGATAGGGGAGCCTGCCCTTTTAATTGAAATTTGTCTGGGATATTTGGAGTACAAAAGTTACCACCAGTGCGCATCAGCTAATAAAAGATAATTATAATTTAGACTGCATAAATAATAATAGAGTTCCAAATGGTGGTTTGTCACAGAGCTGTAGACTTACTTGGTAGTGAAGTGTTCAGTTACAGAGACCATATTTCACTAAGAAATATAATAACATGTATAATTCAGAGGACAAAAATAGATATATAAAGAAAAGTTGTAATAGGTCGAGATATTTAGCTCCCCAAATTGACAACTTGGGTTGATGCCAAGGCCAAGCAAGAATGCTATTCTCAAATATTTGAAGGATAACAGAATTAAAGGAATTTTTATTATCTCTATAAAACTTTAATTAAAACAAATGGGCAGAAGATTCAATAAAGAAGATATTCAGAAGGATTTTCTAATACTTAAAAAACTGTACAGCAGGCTATATTGGAAATAAATATATTCCCTATCATGGGCTTGTCATTTTACATCCTTTCACACAAATGATTGAAAACCCAGCCCAAAACTATATTAATAGGAAGGGGAATTTATTGGCTGGGGAATCAAGGGTTTAGTCTAGCCTCAGTCACTCTGGGCTACATGGAGGAGCTCTGATGATGCTCATAGGACCTTCATCCCCTACTTTCTTTTGGTTTCATTCTCAGAGAATTGGGGTTCCATGGTGACAAAATCACTAAAGCCACTTTAGAACACACATTCTTGAATTCACATTTGGGGGAATGTCATCCATAATTGGGTGAAAATCTCAGGCTTCATTCCCCTTAGCCATATGTGGCCCCTATTCCCACTAATTATTGTGGCCAGGAAGGATAGGATATTAAAATTACTTAAGCCAATCAGAGCTCCTCCCTTCTCAAAGCTGAGAAGGGTCAACTTCAGGCAACCCTTCTGGGCTGATGGTTTGGAGAAGTGGTTCCTCCAAGGTAATTCAAGCAATTTTTTCACCAGGAACAAGTGCCACTAGCCAATGGATTGCAAAAAATGACAGATGTCTATTAAAACTAGAGTGACAGGTGTAACTAAATGATTTATTTGGGTCCTTCCAATGTCAAGTTTCTCTGAGATTATGATTCAGATTTGCAGTTGACATTGATATTTTCAGAAAGAGAAATACTAAAATAAATACAGAAGGAACTGATAGTGAACTCCAGGAAGATATTATCTGTCTACAAGAGAATATCAGGAAGCATTGCTGTGGGCAACTGGGAACATAGAAAGGAGAAATCATTTAAAATATGGAAGCTCCACAGTTGTGAGGTTTTGAATTTTGAAAAAAAAAATTGAGATTCCATCAGTTTATTTGTAGCTCTCCCCCAAAGCATTGTAAGCATTCTGTCTATACTCAAGTATGAATTTCATGCAACTTCAGTGTAGAATCCATGTATTTCTTTGCTTACATTCTGTTCCCCTAAACTTCCCTCTCTCTGTACCTCCGTCCCCACATCTGCCTGACAGTATTCAAGAAAATAGAGAAAGTAAGAAGCTATCATCCCAAAACATAGCCTGCCCCCTCCCCACCAACACACACACACAAACACACACACACAGAACACAGAGGGAGACACACACACATGAGTCTGCATATAGTTATGCATATTCAAAGCTCCTAAAAGCTATGCATATTCAAAGCTCCTAAAATGTGATCAGTCACAGATTATTTAAATTTGACAAACACCTTTAAAAATCCAAATGATCCCTGAAAGGGTTAAGGCTCATTCACTGGCAGAGTAAATTGCTTTAAGTAGATAATCAGATCACCAGCTCTTTAGGGCTGCCAGCTCAGCAAAATTCCTCCTACAAATTTGCAGTTTTCTTTTGGGAGGGAGGTGGAAGTACAATAGTTTGGGAGCATATGGTGATTTGGGTTAAACTTTGGACAGCCAATAAACCAGTTAAGGAAATGCAGGGGAATGCAAAGGGAGGGATGGAAACACAGAAAAGGGAGTTTAGAAAGAGGGACTGATGCTGACAATTCTACCATAAACCCTGTCAGCTGCTATGAGACCCAGCTGGAAATAATGCACATCTCTGCCTCCCCCAAGTCATAGAGTCTCCTCATAATGTCCCTTAAGATGTAAAGAAGAAGAAAAAATAAACAGAATATTACAGAAAAAAACAAAGGTTTTTATTTGTGATTCCATCATCCCTTCCTTTTTTTTTAATTTTCAATACTAATTCAGGTTGTAAACAAGGAGAATTTGCCTTTTTAGGATAACCACATTGCATCCTCCAGAACAAAAGGGGCCATGGCTTTGTACAAAACTTGCATTCATCTGCACTATAGGTGCTTTTGGTTGATGCACCTTCAAAGTTAGGAAATGAAGCTAGAAAAGGCTTAGAGAAGGGCAGATAAAATGATCAAAGGACTAGGAAAGGGTGCTGTATGACAGCAGATTAAAATGATTAATTTTCTTCATTCTGGCCGCTACAAAAATATGAAGGGTACAGATAAAACAACTGCAGACTGAATGGCCAGACCCCAATGGGAAAGTCATAGAAGCTAGAGGGTGGGAAAGGAATGAATAGAAGATAGTAACCCTTTACATAGCAGGGATTAAGCACATTTATGCAATTCTTCTTCCTTAATTAATAGTATAAACTAAGCAAATTTAAGTAGACTTTGATAAGGTTAAAGTTGAAAAACACATAATGTGTTATCAAAACAAGCCAGAACATGCTTAGCAGTGCAATTTTTGACATGGAGACCTAAAAAATAGTGGTCTTCCAAAATGTTTGATCACCAGACTCACATAGGGGTACTTTTGAAATACATATGGTTTCCATAACTCTACTTCAAGCTTAGTTAATAAACAATTCTGAGAATAATACCCTAGAATTTGTATTTCAAAGGATTTGCTGACTCTGATATTCAAAGGAATTTGGAATAGTGTCTAAAAGGTGGTCCTTCTGTCCTGGGAGGCAGTTTGCTATGCGGTGGGAAAGCAGCAGGGACCATGGAATTGGAAAAGACCTGGATTTAAACTCTGGCTCTGTTGATTGTCAGGGCATGACTCAGATACTAGAGCCTGTTCTTGTCTCTGAGGATAGTACATAAAGGAGCTGATGCAGATTGGTGCTGAGTAAATGTTAGCCTGTGCTTCCCTACTCCTATTTCCAATTGGTTCAGTAGATTATCAAGTACCAAATTCTGGGCTTGTGAGACTATGGGCTTAAGTGCCTTAACATCCATCATTTTGTGTCTGAATCAGGGAGAACACAGGTGTATAGGAAGGTGTGAATATATAAATTTCATGTTTTCCTCTTTGCTCTAGCTCCTCCATACTTCCAATTTCAAGTAGAATAATGATAAAAAGAAAAATATATTTCAGAACTACCAGATTTCACTTACTGGATTCGTGGTGTTTTCAGATAATTTGCCAATATTTTGGGTTTTTGCTTCCTGTACATTTAAGGTAATTTATTGACATTTCTGTTGAAACTAAACTAAAGTTGAAACTAAAGGGAAAACAAATCCCTGGGAATCTCAAGATGTGTGTGAACGCCTATCAAGTTATGGTGTGCATTGAAGCAGCAGGTAAGGAAACAGAAGATTCCCCACCACGATGCAGTTCAGATTTAAGGAAATGAGCAGAGTGAGGAAAACTAAGGGTGTTATGAGAAAAATGGGAAAGGTGGAAAAGTAAAAAGGGGATTCCTTCAAGACTAAGGTGCACTAGGCCAAATACAACTGCATGGTGAAAAGAAAAAAGAAGTTGTTGAACGGTTTGGAGATGTAAGTAAGAATCTGAGATGCAGCAGGGGCTGGACCAGGATTCTGCTCCAGTGCCCAGGCCATCATAAGCCTGCTGCTGGGTCTGGAAGACACTCAGGTGTTCTCAAGCCTATTTCCTTAAATGGAAACACAGACCTCTAGGAAGATCCACCGTGTGAGGCAAACAGACAAGAATGGAGAGTTAATGAACCCATGATACTATTTCTTCCCAAATGTGATTCCATGAGCTGTTGTATCTATTTTCCAGCTCTTCTCTCACATACCACCTCATTTGGTGCCTCTCAGAGATGTCATACACCAACCTCTATTGTGCATTCACTTCTGCTCCAGATCTATAGGTAGCTACTAAGGAAGATGCATACCTAACATAATGGAAAAACGGTATTTTCTGTTATAGTGGAATTACGATCATCCAGCCAAAGTTCAAGTCAAAAGATGCTAAGTTCCAGGTGGGCTATGGTGGCTCAGCAAGTAGAGTTCTCGCCTGCTTTGGTGGAGACCCGGGTTCGATTCCTGATGCCTGCCCATGTGAAAAAAAGAGATGCTAAGTTCCCATATTCCAGATTCAGAGAGTTACTGGCAATGGGACTAGATACTGCCTCAAGGAACTACAAGAGGAAACTCTGAGAGGAGGTAGAATCAATATAGTCCCCACTTGTCCCCCACTTCCTCCTCTTCCATTCATGCAGACAAATCACTGTAAGGAGAAGATTAGGAATCACAAATGGGAGGAGGTAACTGGCCTTTTAAAAGCCCAGACTTATTCTATTCTATAGTTAGTTGTCTTCTGGCCAGCTGTCTTGCTAATATGACCTTGGCAACCTAAAGTTGTGGTTAATTGGAGGGAGATGGCAGGAGTGGTAACCTCAGAGGAGCTCCTGTGCTCCCAGTATTTAGTATTACAATGATATGTGGATTTCCCATTTGTCTAGAGGACACTGGGAAGAAGTTGGGCTTGAGTCCTCTTGCTGGCATGCTACCTAAAGCTCTGCTGAAGAGAACCCATCAAAAATTTCTTTGGCAGACCCCTGGTGGTGGGAAATGAAGACATAGGGTGTTTGAGTCAGAACTGTATTACCCATCTTAGGGGATGGAGTAATGGGGAGACATGCAAGCTTGTTCAAAAGGCATGTGCAGGAATTCCACCAGATAATCAGCTTTTGGTCACTTGCCACACAGTAGGTTTTTAATTAAATGGTAACAGCCAGAGAAACAATAATACAACCATAAAAGGAATTACAATGAGTCACACATCCCTCCCCATTTCTCTAGGGGAGAGGCAAGAAGGAGAGGAAGAAATTCTCTTCCCTTTCTCCTTCTCTCCTTCTTCCCTTTCTCCCTCCCTCCATCTCTGCATGCACAATCAACCAGCAGAGGTTGATCTGTGCTGGGCTAGGGAGGAGAATTTTGAAATGAGTTTGAGAATGAATGGAAAGGGGTAGCATCCTATGCCAGAACGGGACTGACTTAATAACCACAAGTGATTGAGAAGTAATAGAATTAGTTCTCGTGATTAGTCAAGATTTCATTTCAGGAGGATAAAACATATTTAGAGGGCCATAACTGTAACAAAACAAAACCATTTTTTCAACTCATTGAGATTCCTTAATGAAACGAGTTATACAAAAAGGAATCGGACACAGAGCTGGTCCTCACAGATGTTATTTTCATACCAGAGCTTCTCAAAAGCCTTGGAGTGGGGTGGGGGACTTGAAAGCAGATTCCCTCATACCCAGTTGAGCACTTTTCTGAAGAGATGGCATTTGAGATTGGTCTTGTAGCATAGATTGGCTTTCAAAGCAAAATTTGGTGTTTTGGAGAGACAGCAATTTTGATAAATGGAAGAACACACATAGGAGCCTAGAGTTACAAAATGCAGCACATATTGAAAAACAGGTTCTGATTTGAGTAGCAGCAAATACTGCTGAGAGGGAGATCTAAAGAGAAGAGGGAGGAGGTTTAAGGGTTTTATACTTAATTTGGAAAAGAAGAAAAGAGTGCCTTGTCATCTTTTTTCTATTTAGTGAAAAGCACTCTAGGTTTGTGTTAGATCTGTTTGATTTTAACTACTCTTAAATTTACAAGTGATACATGGATGTATTCTTTATTTAAAAATTATAATATTAAAGAGAAAGATAAACCACTTTTATCAGACCTGAATCACACGAAATCTACACAGTTTGAGATTCACCAGAGCTAGGAAAGCATTTTCTTTTCTTTACATAATCCAGAGCCTGGATTATGGAGTCAGACAGCCTGAGTCCATTTACTGGCTGTGGGACCTTATGCAACTTATTATTAAGGTTTCTGTGCCCCACTTATTCATTCATAAAATTGTGACGCTGATAGGGTCTACCTCATGATTTTGCTGTGATAATTTATAAAGATAAAACATGTAAACCACTTAGAAAGGTGTCTGGCACATTGTAAAAGCTATACAAGTGTTAAAAATAGATCAGGTTCATTCTTTAATTGCTACAGTGAATTATAACATACAAATGCACCATATTTTATTTAGCTTTCCCACCATTGATTGACATATTAATGATTTCTAATTTTGCATTATTACAAATAATCCTACAATAAATATTTGTTCAATATTCAATTCTGAAAACATGCTACAACTGGTAGGGCAAATGCAACTGTTGTAATAAATGCTTTTGAAATCACATTGACACTAAGAACTTAATGTAACTTCTTTGTGATTCCCACGCTTGAGATCATTTTTCCCATCTCTGAAATGAGTTGAGAGAAGCTGTATCCCAAAGATTTAATGAGGTTATGTCCCTTTTAACTGTCAAGAGTTCTCCATTCTCTACATTGATATTCTTTAGAATTGTTGATAATTAATCAGGAGCATCAGTGGTGAAATGTCACATAGATATCACTCCAACACTTCGATCTGTGGCTTTAAAGGGAGGTTTTTCTCCCAGTTTGCTGGCCCTGTCATTGGCAAGTTTTCTCCTTATTAACCTTGAGAGCACACAGAACAGTGTCTCCTTTGATTTTATCATATCTCCCATCTGAAGAGATGCTATCACACTCCAAGTAAAATAAAGGAGTCACATCACCACCCCCACAGAGTTGGGTCACAGTTTTTTTTTTTTTATTTTTTGCCTAGTGGAACTACTGCCCCACCTGTCTAGACAAGTCTTCCTCGACTTCTCTTTGGGCCTTATATCACCTCAGTTTGCCTATGCCATTTTAATATTAAATTTGTTCATGAACTTCCCTTTCTGATGAAGCCTGTCTTTTTTGAGATTTTTGGAAATGGAATTATTTGTTTCCTTAAATTTTCACTCAATTTCACAATGGTGAAAGCTTGATTAATAAGCAGTGATAAAACAAACAAAAAAATTGAGATGCTTCTCAGCATCTTAAACTACAAAGCAGAAAAACCTCTTTGCCATGTGTATATGAAAAAACATTTCATGCACGCTTTCTTTTATATTGTGATGTAATGAATATGTTCTGCAAATGGAAAGAACATATCTTTTTGGTCATGCACTGTTTTGTTTAGCCAAGATGATGGTCTTGGTCTTGACCTGGGCAAAATGGTGAAGGCTATGAGGTTTGACTTCAGCATCCTTGGCTTTCTCTTCAGAAGAGAAAGAATATGCCTTGGCTATTTCAGGTTACAGATCTTATTCTGTTTTCTATAATCCCTCAGTCAAACATCTGTACTCTCTCCATAACTAGAAATGGCCCAGTACTGAGACAGCAGGAAAAATTTCCAGGAAATGGCAGTAATTCATAAGGAAAGGGTGTGGGGGAGACAGAAGGTCCAGAGCATGGCCTAAGCATGGGGCAGGGAAGAATTCACTTGAATGGACATAGCAGAGTATTCGTCAACCAGAAATATTTGAGTAATGCAGAGTGCTGTTTTATTTCCAAAGCATCAGATGCTGGGTTTGCCTGAAGCTCATGGTCATGACAGACTTTGGAGCAGCCTTTGATATATGTTTGTTAAAACTGCAAATAAGAAGCAATCCATTGTGTTGGGAAAACTCTGGCCCTTCCAGTATGCTGAATACTGGTGTACCAGGGAGAAGGCCAGATGTACCTGGGAGAAGTCCCTCAGTCCTGCTGGGCAGACAGCCCCCAAACCTCTAACCTTTCTAAGATGCTGATCCATGCATCACACCACACCTCAGTGTCTTCTTTTTGTCACAGTAAAGCCAACACACTGTCATTGCACATTGAATGACAAGAGGGGCTAGTTCTCCATCCCTTTTTGTAGGATTTCTTGGCTATCTTTATTTTCTGTCAGGGTCTAACTTTCCAAAACAATGCCTATACTCTGACATCTAAAAAACTATTGACACTTGGCCTTGGCCACAGGCATCCAGAATAAGGAGCAGATGTTAGTTTTTCCTGCAAAAAAAGAGAAAGGGTGGACCACGGTGGCTCATCAGGCAGAGTTCTCACCTGCTATGCCGAAGACCCATGTTCGATTCTGGGTGCCTGTCCATGCGAAAAAAAAAAAAAAGAGAGAAAATCCCTTTTCATTATTTTTATTAATTACTCCATAGCAGAAAGACATCAATGAATCTATCAACAGCTCCACTATATCTATATATTATTTTCATCATTTTCTGTTGGTGAAGTAGGATGATTCCATCCTTTCCCTATTAAAGTTTAGAACCAGGAAAAAGGTGTGGACATTCCATGGGGCTTTATTTATTTGCTTACCAGCCGGTTTTCTGTTTTGAAATGTCACACACTATGTCATTTAATATCCATGACTAGCTAGCCTGTCATGGAGAGTCAACCTGACATAGTCATTAAGGTCCCCAGGCAGGACATGACAAATGGCAGTATGTTTAGAACCTCCAAGAGGTCTAAACCTATGACCTCCTGAAAGTGGAATGGTTTTCAGCACAGCTTCTTCTGATACCAGGAAACTTTTTCACCCTATCCTAAATGTCTGTAAGGCCCCTCTCCCTTACTAGGTACAGTCTGTTCCTCATGCATCTGTGTTTCAGAACTCCCCCTATATAAATGCCCACCCCTCACCGGCCACTTCTACAACTCATCACCTTTCAACTCTCTCCTGCCACTTGTAGGTGCATGTTTTGTATTTTAATGGTACATTTTTATATTAATACTTTTAAACATTAGCCTGTCATTTCTGGTATCCCTAAACATTTGCTTCCTAGATTATCACTGCCTTTATTTATTGAGCTCCTGACAAAAAGAACTAGAATTCATTTTCCATATTAATGAAGGTATCTAAACCAACTTTGAACCTAATTAAAATGAGAAGAATGCTCCTTTTTTGGGAAATGAAAAGGTAAGCCACTAGGGCATCATAGATACATTTTTAAATTGTGTGTTTAGGTAACACCTGCAAGTAGATTTTGGCCGAGAAAGCGGCATTTCAACCATCATCCAGGAAATGTTGACCTTTTGGTACTTGGATTACACTTTGTAAATGTGTAAAACATCACAGTGTTTCCTATTTTCATATAGATGTTGTTTAGATCAGTGGGTATTTAAGCTACTTTACTCTTTTCTCAGCAAGGCAGTGCAAAGAGAGTCACAGTAATAGATGAGGCATGCTATTATAATATTCTATTAGGTAAAACTTAAAGCAAAGGTGATTCTTGGCACTGTACTAAGAACCAAATATAGAAAGATACCAAACTTTGGTGTATGGAACAATTGGGCTCTAAATTCCTGCTCTACTAGTAATTTTGTGTACTTTTAGCAAGTCATTTAATTTCTTTTGAAGGCTTTTTCTCATTTTTAAAATGGTGATGTTAAGCACTTTTAACTCATATGGTTGCTGAGAAGATAAAATGAACTAAGGTATGGAACTCACTTTGTATAAGTTTTAGCATATAGTAGGAGTTCCTGAAGTAATTTTGATCGTGAATGTTGTTACTTGTTTCCTAATTCCTTCAGCGTTGGTGTCACTTCGGATGCATGTTTGCAGACTTGCACGCACATACACACAAAACACACACACAGAAACAGAGAGGTTGGCAAGGTTTCTGTACTTTGGAGAGCTCTCTGGCCTCAAAGATTAGATATCTTATCCTATCAGGCAACACATTCTAGATATCTATTTTAGCACATAAGGAAAGTGAATGTGTATGCATTTAACTTGAGAAAGAAAAGGGGAAAAAAGCTAGAGATGTTCTAACTTTTGTCTCATCCTCTGGAAAGCAGAGGAGCTCCTTTCCATTCCAACTTTTTTTGAAGAGAGTCCTGCAACTGCTTATTTTCTCCCATAAGAATGCTTCAACTTGAATATGCAGAGTCCTTTTAAACTAAAACAGAAATGGAAAAATATCCCACATCCCAATGAATACAACTTTGGGATAATTCAAAGTTCAGAAACATTTTGGTGAAATCTTGTTTACATCAATGCTCCATAATGTGATTTTACCCTTATGACTTGTAAAAGATGAAAATATGGGCAAGGAATTGAGTTATCAAAGTTTAAGTGAAATGTTATCTCCTAAATGACCTAAAATATGCTTATGTGGATTATTTTTCACTTTGTTTTGTCTTATGAAATAAAAAAAAATAGCACACATAAAATTTATTATAGAAGCGTTAGGCCATAAATATTCATTTGAGAAAGAGTTATAAAAAGGAAAATATCTATAAGACTGCTCTGGGAAGATCCTTCTGAAACCCACCAGAGCTGAATTTTGAGGTCAACCCTTCTAATAAAGGGCTGGCATGGAATTTCTGTTCACCCTATTTTTAAGCTGATCCTTTCCCATACCTTTTTAAGGCAAATGCTCTCAGCGCCTGTCAGAGAACAAAACAAGCCTGTCCATATGGTTCTCAGCAGGACAAGAGACCAACCAGCTATCAGTTTATCATTTTCTTCCTGATCAAAACAGTCTGGAAACTAAACACAGTCTTATCATACAATTCAGCACTCATGCTCCTAGGTATTTTTCCAACTGATCTGAAAACTTATGTCTGTGTACATAAAAATTTTAGACATATGTTCATTGTAGTTTTAGTTAGAATCTCAAACAACTGGAATCAATGAAGAAGTCCTTCAGTAGGTTAATGAATAAACAAATGGTGGTACATCCATACAATGGAATATTATTCAACAGTAAAAAGAAATGGTCCATCAAGCCAATAAAATACATGGAAGAACTCAAGTTCATGCTGCTAAGAGAAATAAGCCAGTGTAAAATAGCTACATACTGCTTGATCCAATTATATGACATTCAGGAAAAGGCAACCCTATAAAGAAAGTCAATGTATTATTGGTAGTCATGGGTTTGGGGGAGGGGAAAGGATTGAAAAGGTGAAGTACAGAGGACTTTTTAGGGTAGTGAAAATATTCTATTTGATAATGGATTGGTGGATACATGACACTATGCCTTTAAATTAAAAAAAACAAAAAGCAGAACTTTGCCTCATAAATAATGAAACTTAATGTATGCATACACACACACAGAAATCAGGTAGGAAGTTGGAGGATTCCAAGATGGAATACAGACTGTAACAAAGAATCTAACTATATTAAAAATATAGGAAACAGTCTCCACTAAGGGGATGAGGGGGTGGGGAAAAGTTGCTGACCTAACTAACTCAGGAAATTAATGGAGTCTGAAAGACTAATAGCAAAAGGAACTGCACAGAAGCACTGTACTCTAATAGTTAAAGTTGTTTATCATAGGATAGAGGTTAACAGTGTTGCAGCTTTTATACATGTACAGTAGGGTTGAAAAATTGAGTGAATGAAGATGGTGGGACTCAGGTTTCCCTCTGCTGGAATAGGAACTTAGAGATAATCAAGGATTGAAGATGCTACAGTGATCTGTATGGTACTGAATTGAAATTGGAGAATGCGATGGCTATTTTTTGGCATCAAAGCGGCTAGGTTATGATGTCCAGTTTCTTGGTCAAATACTGGCCTACATATTGCTGTGAAGGTATTTTGTGGATGGTACTAACATCTATAATCAGTTGACATTATGTAAAGGAAAGAGCCCTCAGTGAAAGTGGGCACTATCAATCAGTTGGAGGCCTTAAAAACAAAGAGCTTGATTGTTTCAAAATTAATAAAAAAAATATTCTGCCTCAAGACTAAACCCTCTAATTCTGAGCTCACAGCCTGCTGGCCTCCTCTACTGGTTCTGGACTCAAGCATTCAATATTAACTCTTACTGAAATTTCCAACCCGCTGGCCTCCCCTAAGAAATTCAGACTCAAGAACTCAACACCATTCTTAACTGGAATCTCTCTGCCCTACATTATTCAGGCTTGCCAATCCCTCAATCACATGAGCCAATCCCTTAAAATAAATCTTTCTGTCATCCATCTATCTGTTTATCTATCTACACTCACACACATATGCAAACATACATGCACAACTCCTGTTGGTTCTATTTCTCTGGAGAACTCTTATACACCTGCATCTGATTTAACTCGTGTTTAATAAAGACACATATGGAAACATAGAAATATTTATAGCTATGTGCTTATACCCCAGTTAATATACACACTTATTCCATTGTTCTGTCGAGAGGGTCTAGAAGCAATGGTACCCTGGTAGCAATAAACATACCCCATGCCCAGATGGCGCTCTTTGGAGAGATGGCTGATTCTAGAGTTGGGACAAGGAATATAGAAGATGCACCTAGGACATTTTATAGTGCCAGAAAATAATGAAGAATTCAAAAAACCAAACCAAACAAAATGCCATAGTTTGAAGGTGTCAAAGGGATACAAGGGCCAACTGTGAAAGAGCACCTAATGACCAAAGTTGGAGTAATTTGAGCAACAAAATGAACTATTAGTATTGGATTCCAGCCCCAAGTATAAATAAATATTCTTAAATCCATACTGATATAAATAAATGATTAATTAAATAGGAGAGAAGAGATATATAACAGGTCTTTATACAAAAGAATTCCAAATAATTTATGTAGATGTTTTCCCCTCAAGAAGTTGGAACATAATCCCCTACCCTTGAAGTGTGGGCTCTGCGTAATGACGTCCTTCCAAAGAGTACACAATCAAAGGGGGAGGGAAACAGTAGCTTGACAGTGGAGACACCTGACAAACACTGCCCCAGCCATGTGGTCAAGGTCAACATCAGCAGTGATAAGTCATGTTGATGGTATGTACCTCTGATGTGATGTGATGAAATGGTCCTTTACCTCTGAGTTCTTCTTCCAAAAGAAACCTGTCACCCTGGTCTAACATAAGAGAAAAAACATAAGAGAAGCCCAAATTGAAGGACATTCTATGAAAGACCTGAGCACCCCTCAGAACTGTCAATGTCATCAAAGAGAAAAATCTGAGAACCTGTCATAGTCTACAGGAACTTAAGAAGACGTGACACCTAAATTAAATGTGGTATCCTGGATGCAATCCTCCATCATATAAAAGGACATTAGGTAAAAACTAAGTAAATATGAATAAAATATGAACTTTGTTTGATAATAATGTATCAGTATTGGTTTATAAATCGGGACAAATATACCTTACTAATCTAAGATGCTAAGAATAGGAGAAACTGGGTGCAGAGTAAATGGGAGCTCTGTACTATCTTGGAAATTTTTCTGTAAATATAAAACTAGTCTGAAACAAAAGGTTTATTTTAAAATGTCTGAAATCAAAAATAAATATGCTATTTTCTAAGTTAGGCTGGCCCATATGAGTTTTGTGTAGTTTTTTACTCCTCATTAGTGAATGCCATTTCCATACTAAGAAAAAGAAAGAAAGAAAATATGCAATGCAGTGAAGAAACCTCAGTGCTCACACTTCAAGTTAAAGAAAAGCTTTCTGAACTCCTGAGGAACTTCAGAAAGTTCCTTCTGAGGCCAGTTCCTTCTCTCAGTTTTCCTAACCTAAGAGAGTTTATCTCATTTCCACTGCCACCCGTTATCTTTGTTATTCTTCTCATTTAATCAGTTCAGGTTATCCCAGTGAGAATGCTAAATTCGAAGTCCTAGGTTGACATCTCATTCACCTATATGACAGGTAGTGTTGGAAGAGCCTCTATAGCCTGAACCATTCCCCTGTGGGCTTCAGCCCTGACCTACAGAGGCCCAGCTATTAATGAGAAGAATAAATTCCCCTGGCTCAGTCAGCCCTTATCCTCTTTCCTGAGACTGCCAACAAGAGAAGCAATTAGGGTCGATTGTGGTGGTGGTTGACTGTCTTTTAAAGTAGAAACCATCTCAAAATCCATCTAAGAGCTTGCCTTACTTTAGCTTCCTTCAGACTGGAGAGATTTGGTGACAATGTTCAGAATTACCCAGATTATCCATGGAAGCCTGTAATAGTCCAATTACAAACTCTTATTTGCTGTCTTATTGTGAACTTTCTCCTAAGTGAGGAAAGATACATTGGAATAGGGTCGGAGGGGGATGGATTTGGGGTGGGGAGCAGAAAACTGTTCTGAGAATGAAATTGTTTTCATCAGTGAGTCAAGACTCCAACAGATTAGGTGACTACCAGGGACTCTGATGTGTTTTAATAACCTTTCCCATTTGGGAAAATGGCTTTTCCACAGATTATAGAATCTCAAACCAAGTCTGTTCTTCTGTACACTTGTTATATTGACTTGAGAAAAACTAGTTGTGGTTGTTGTTTTAATAGAACCCTGCATTTTCCCTTCATGAGTAAGATAACACCAAAGCCTTCTAGGAAGTTCTAAACAAAAGCTGGAAATGAATGTGCTTATCTGTCACCTATTTTAACACTTCGAACAGGGTTTCCTTGCTTTGCATTTAGAGGAATGATGACCCAATTCAGAGTGAACCAGAAAGTGAGGGAGCCCTTGTTAAACTGTCACAAGCTATTGTTAAATGTTCTATCCTTCAGGGAAAGTAAGAAGATAAAAAAAAAAAAAAAAAAAAATCTTCCTTCTGAGCAGTTTCCCTTGTCAATTCAAAAAAGGATTATATAGATATCTTCTAAATGCTTGATTTCCATAATAAAGTAATAAGTGATGCTTTAATTTTTTTCCTTAAATGGCATATTAATATGCTGGTTTTTTTGAGTCCATCATCTTGCTTACTTCTAGCTGTCAGATAATTAATCAAAAGCTGTCCTTCGTGGAATGACAGGAGATGACTACTCAATTTCACTCATTCTTCTTCTTGAACCCTAAGTTTTATCTTTCAATTTCAACTGGACTTTCCAGTTCTTTCTTCTGTCAGTCCCTGTTTACATTCAACCCTCACCTTTCTTAAGCATTTCTAAATATTTCTTTTTTTTTATAGTCAGTATCTTTCAAATTATAATATAAACATCTATTCAGACCATTATAGCTATATTTCTGGAGTACTGGAAACTGAGCAATTATGTGCCTAAACCACTTGTATTCCCTCCTTTTAAAGTCATCTGGGGATTTCCATGGCATCTTGTTTCTGTAGTTCATAATTTTCATTTTGGAGTATTCTGTACCCTCTCTATACTGTACAATAGCTACATATCCTCAGATGGGATTATGTTTTAAATACTTGGGTTCTGCCAGCAAATGTCTTGGATGGAAGGTGTGTGTGTGTGTGTGTGTGTGTGTGTGTGTGTGTGTGTGCATATTAATGGAGGAGGGTGTTTATGTGTCAATCAGGTTATCTCTCTGCCCCCATTAAGCCACTTCCAGTTTATCACCTCTTCCCTGGCTCAAGATCCCTCTGGCTGACCTGATACTGCACTTTAGAGCAGGCATAGAGATGAATCTGGAATGAGTGCATTCGTTGTTCATGTGGAAGGAGCCCCAGTGCCAAAGCACCAACCTTCATGTTAACAATGCAGAGAAAATCGGGTTTTACTGGTTGTAGTAGGTTGAATAATGGACACCCAAATATAAAAAAGATATTAAGATACTGTCTGTCCAGGATATACCTGGAACTTATAACTGTTAGCTTATTTGGAAAAAAAAGAGTCTTTGCAGATGGGAATAAGTTAAGGATTATGAGATGAGGCAATAACCCTGGATTATCCAGGTATGCCTTAAGTGCCATCACATCTGAATATGAGAGGGACAAAGGGACATAAACCAGACACATAGAGGTGATGGGCAGGCAGAGGCAGAGATTAAATTAATGCAGCCATGAGTTTAGGGAATGTGGGACCACCACCAGAAGCTAAAAGAGGTAAGGAAAGATTTTCCTTAGATCCAGCAGCCCTGCGGATTTGGAGCTTCTAGCCTCCAGAACTGCAAGGGAGTCATTTCTGTTATTTTAAGCCATGGAGTTTGTGGTAATTTGTTATAGCAGCTGCAGGAAATGAATACACAGGTAAAAAGAAAAAATAATAAACAAACAAGACCCATAGGATGCAATAGTTCATAAATACAAGGTCTCATACACTTATTCAACAATCAGAATTCTTTAGGATTGGCATCAGTACCACTCTCAAACATTATCACCCTTTTCCATCTCCTATAGCTGCACTGTTCAATATTACAGCCACTAGCCACTTGTGGATATGGAATACTTTAAATGTAGCTACTGAGAGTGAGGAATTGAATTTTTAAATTTTAATAAATCTTAACCAAATTTTTTAAATGTACATGATTCAGTTCTTATAAAAAAATCTAAATATGTCAGGAATAATTTGGGGATATAGATTTACTTTTTCAATTGTGCATTTTATGAAATATAACTAAACATCAACTATTTCCAATGGAAATTTAGCAGCCCAATTGAGATGTGCTGTGAGTATTAGCTGCATGCCAAATTTCAAAGATTTGCTATGAAAAAACAATGTAAAATATCTTATTAATAAACTTTGTATTGATTACATGTTGACATAATATTTTGGATGCATTGTATTCCATAAAATATATTTGTTCTAGTTTGCTAGCTGCCAGAATGCAATATACCAGAAACGGAATGGCTCTTAACAAGGGGAATTTAATGAGTTGCTAGTTTACAGTTCTAAAGCCAAGAAAATGTCCCAATTCAAACAAGTCTATAGAAATGTCCAATCAAAGGCATCCAGGGAAAGATACCTTGGTTCAAGAAGGCCAGTGAAGTTCAGGGTTTCTCTCTCAAGTGAGAAGGCACATGGCGAACACAATCAGGGCTTCTCTCGCAGCTGGAAGTGCACACGGCAAGCACAGCGTCATCTGCTAGCTTTCTTTCCTGGCTTCTGGTTTCATGAAGCTCCCCAGGAGATGTTTTCCTTCTTCATCTCCAAAGGTTGCTGGCTCGTGGACTCTTTGCATCTCATGGCTACATCATTCTACTCTCTTTGAATCTCTTTCTCCAAAATGTTTCCTCTTTTATAGGACTCCAATAAACCAATCAAGACTCACTCAAACGGGTGGAGATGTGTCATTCCCTAATCCAGTTTAACAACCACTCTTGACTAAATCACATCATCCAGGGAGATGATCTCATTACAGTTTCAAACATACAATATTGAATAGAGATTATTCTACCTTTATGAAATGGGATTTATATTAAAACATGGCTTTTCTTAGGGGGCATACTTCCTTTCAAACCAACACAATATTGTTACAATTGATCCTACCTGTTACTTTTTACTTTTTGCAATGTGGCCAGCAGAAAATTTAAAATTGTATGTGGCTCATGAGTCTCACATTATATGCACTGTATATTTTTTTGGAAAGTGACGCCCTAGAGTGTCCCTTCTGAGTGATCCAGGAGACTGGTCCTAGTTCTAAAGCTGGTGTCTTGTAGCTCTTGGCTCCATTCACCAAACTTGCCACATCTTGGTTATGAATATAACAATATTGTACTCTCATGGATGGTCAGTTTATTAGTCTTTTTCCATGAAAACAATCATCTTGAAACTAGAAATCAAATAGAAGCCTTTAACTCTGCCTCTTCCTGTTTTATCATGTGAAAGACAAATATCCCAAGGTTATAACTGTCTTCCTAAAGAAGAGCGTGTTCTTAAGAGTTGTAGTTTGGAAATGTCTACTGGGTCTGGAAATTAGTCATCCTGTCTTAAACCAGTTCAGTTTCCAGGACTTTGGCAGAGATATTTCAAGTTCCATTCCTCGTGTCTCTTAATAGCTCTGTGTAAAACAGCAAGATTTTGTTTGTGCTCTGCCCCATGAATCTCTTTGAAATAATTAAAAAAATATAAAACGTTGTTAGAAACTTGTGTAAATAAATGACTTATTTAATTAAATTGACTTCACTTGAGAAATTCAATAGTGTTTCTAATTTCTGTTATTATACTGAATCATCTTTGCTTTAAAGAATTACTGATTTTAGGCACTTAGAAAACTATCTCAGTGAAACCAGGAAGAAGAAGAAGAAAGCTTTTTATCTACTAGTCTCTGCTGGAATGATTGGAGCTAAAAACTATAACCAAACAAAACCAAAAAACCTACGTGTAGAAAGCCTCTCGATATTTGGGAGTGATTCAGTTTTGTTTTGCCTCGTTCTCTTCTTGACAGGTGAATTAATGTTTGCCCTCCAGTTGGCCGCTCCCACATTACCCTACCTTCCCCATATCCTGCTGGCTTTAGAGCAGGTGTAAAATGAGAACTGACAAGTCTATCACATAATTTCAAAAGCTATGGGAGCTGGATAGGACTTTATGGCCCCTCATTTCACAGATGAGAGATACGTTTAAAGTCAGAGCCAGGACTGGAAGGAAGGGCCTTCTGACATCAAATCTAATGGGTTTTTTTTGTTTTTGCTAAATAGTACTTTTTCACCAAGTGTGACCTGTAAGTACCCTGAATAGCACCCTGAAGTTATCCTTGATCTCCCAGTTCCCCAAAGACTACGATTAAAAAAAAAAAAAAGGCCGGTCCTTGGGAAAATTAGAAATTGGTGGAAGTTTGTTCTGACATCAAGATTTCAAAGCTGTGGGACTTTTCCTGAACCACCAACTTGCCCTCTGGTCACTCATACCCCTCATACTTTATGCAGACTCAGTGCATATTTGCAGCAAAAATGGGGCTATTTTGTATGACAGGTGCCCTAGCCACAGGTAGTTCCCATGATGTGAGTAGTTCTATTTAATGGTGTTTATTAAGTCCCACGCAAAGTTTCCAAGAGAAAACTAAATTCTTACTGATGAATACGAGTGTTCTGGACTAGGACATTAATATGCATGTTCCAGATTTTTTAAATCACAATTATTATTTTACAATAGAGCATTCCAACTTTTAAAGCTAAATATCAATTATTTTCTAGATTCTGACATAATAGCAATAGTTAAAGTGCAATTTGAAGAAAGATGTAATACTTCACTTCATACTGGCTCATGTTTAGAAACATTTAAACTGTGACTTATCTAAAATCTAAGTTTGTTTTGCACAAACTTCAAACCTATACACTGCCCATCTCAAAATGCATAATGATGTTTTTGTGCTTTAAGTCTTCCTAGATGATTTGTGATGTCTTCTCTGTCTAATAACTAGTTTATTGGTTTACTTTCAGAGATTTTGTGACACTGGCCTCAGTAACTCGAGTGGGGTAGTGTGTCTGGTCATGACAGTGAGGAAAAAGCACACACAGAGAGCATGTGTGCAGTGGTTCCTAATGCTGGGTGTCACGTGCTGTACCTGCATTCCTGGACCGTAGTCTCTGAAACCAAGATTATTTCAGGACTGCCTACCCCATGGACTTGTTGTCGAGAAAATTTAGAATGGTGTATATTCATGCAAAATTCATAAAATGTAAAACATTTTAAGGGTGAAGCACAAATATTTGCATCAGCTTAATTCAGGGACTCTGTTTTGAAAACAACAGTTAGCAAAGGAGGAATGGGTAGAAAGAAGGATATGATACTAAATAAGGAAATTAGTGATGGAGAAGATTTGGGGCTTAGAATGAGCCAGGTTCAGAGGTGCAGCATTAAAAGGGTCATCTTATTTTACCTTAAAAACTTGTGGTTTCCAACGACTGTGTATGGCAGAGAAAAATGTACCAGAACTTCTCACATATTGCAGCAGCAGATTTTGATAGAGCAATTGGACCGTGACATTAATTGTATTCTTGGCATTATTCAAAAAGATTATTTATGCATGCATAAGTGCTTTGTAAACTGTAAACGTGCATTACAGTTGCAAGGTGTTATCATTATTATTGCCAAATGATGTGTGTGGATGTCACTGTTATTGAGTGAAGCTTGCATTCATTGGAAAAGAGGGGGATCTTGATGATTAAAATAAAGGCAAGGGCTGCCTGTGGTGGGCGAATCTGGGAACTGTGGTTCCAATCATTTAAATGTGTACTGCCTTTCAAAGTCCTTTGATTTTATATATAAGGTTGAAGTAAGGAGAAGGAAAATCAGGAAGAATTAAATCCTTTAGTTGGAGAGTAGATGTCCTGTGATAAACATTTATGGAATTTTTATAACTGTTTCTTTAAATTCTGACAGTGTAGTGACTTCCACATATATTTTTACATTTGAACTGCTATCATTAACCATTTCTTTTCTTTTCTTTTAAAAGTATATTTCAGGTTATTCTCTATTAAAGTCAGTTTCCTGTTTCATCATTATAGCGATGACCTCGGGAGTAGCTCCACATCAACGCGTAAACGTGATATGTGAAAGCAAGTAGTTCTGTCTGGTATTTCCTTTGTATACAAAGTTTCCTCCAAGGCAAGAGCTAAAGCATTTATCCTTTTCTAACCCTCCAATCCTCAGGGGCTTATTTTCAGTGAAGTGGTGAGAAAGAAGAGTTCAAATGGGATTGCTTTAATAGAGTTAGGATGTGCAAAAATGGCACGACGCGGTCGTCCGCTCATGACGGCCAGTCATGGAGGCGTTAGAATCAGAGTGGGTGTTCTGGTTTGCTAGCTGCCGGAATGCAACACACCAGAGACGGATTGGCTTTTAATAAAAGGGGATTTATTTTGTTGGTTCTTCAGAGGAAAGGCAGCTAACTTTCCACTGAGGCTCTTTCTTACGTGGAAGGCACAGGATGGTCTCTGCTGGTCTTCTCTCCAGGCCCTTGGGTTCCAACAACTTTCCCCGGGGT
>PVIY010040573.1:0-22275 GCA_004026745.1 Myrmecophaga tridactyla
CTTGAAAAGAATCTTTAAACTAGACAAACATTTATCTAATCTGACAGAAAAAAAAGAGAGGAAAGCAAATAACTAATATCAGAAATGAATGGTGGGACATTATTAACAACCCCACAGAAATAAAAAGAATTATAAGAGAATACTATGAACAACTGTACAATTAGAAAATTGATGAACTGGACAAATTCCTAGAAGCACAAAAACTACCTACAATGACTCAAAAATAGAATAACCCAGTAATAAGCAAAGAGATTGAATCAGTCATCAAAAACCTCCCATCAAAGAAAAGCCTGGGACCAAATGGCTTCACAGGTGAATTTTTCCAAACATTCCAATCAGGTTAACACTAGTCTGGCTCAAACTCTTCCAAAAAAATTGAAGAGGAGAGAACACTCCCTAACTCATTCTGTGAGGCCAGTATGGTCCTCACACCAAAACCAGATAAAGATACTACAATAAAATCAAGTGACAGGTCAATATTCCTTATAAATACAGATGTAAAAATCCTCAACAAAATAGTAGCAAACCAAATCAAACAGCATGTTAAAATAATTATACACCATGATCAATTGGGATTTATCCCAGGTAGTCAAAGGTGGTTCAACAAATCAATTAATGTAATATACCACAGTAAGTGTGAACAAAGGTGTGCTGGTTTGAAAGGAAGTATGCCCCCTAAGAAAAGCCATGCTTTAATATAAATCCCATATCATAAAGGTAGAATAATCCCTATTCAATACTGTATGTTTGAAACTGTAATGAGATCATCTCCCTGGATGATGTGATTTAGTTAAGAAGGGTTGTTAAACTGGATTAGGGGATGACATGTCTCCACCCATTTGAGTGGGTCTTGATTTGTTTCTGAAGTCCTATATAAGAGGAAACATTTTGGAGAATGAGAGATTCAGAGAGAGCAACACTACAAAGCAGAGAGTCCACCAGCCAGCGACCTTTGGAGATGAAGAAGGAAAACGCCTCCCGGGGAGCTTCATGAAACCGGAAGCCAGGAGAGAAAGCTAGCAGATGACGCCGTATTCGCCACATGCCCTTCCAGCCGAGAGAGAAGCCCTGACTGTGTTCACCATGTGCCGTCTCACTTGAGAGAGAAATCCTGAACTTCATCTTGAACCAAGGTATCTTTCCCTAGATGCCTTAGATTGGACATTTCTATAGACTTGTTGTAATTGGGACATTTTCTTGGCCTTAGAACTGTAAACTAGCAACTCATTAAATTTCCCTTTTTAAAAGCCATTCCGTTTCTGGTATATTGCATTCCAGCAGCTAGCAAACCAGAACAAAAGGAAACAATAAGCATCATCTCAGTTGAGGCAGAAAAGCATATGACAAAATCCAGCACCATTCTTTAATAGAAACACATAGAAAACTAGAAATAGAAGGAAACTTCCTCAACATGATAAAGAGCATGTATGAAAAATATACAGCCTACCTCATTCTCAGCACTGAAAGACTGAACATTTTCTCTCTAAGATCAGGAACAGGACAAGAATGCCCTCTGTGACCACTGTTCAATACTTTACTGAAAGTTATATAAAACATCTAATTGGAAAGGAAGATGTAAAATTTTCCCTGTTTGCAGATTACATAATCCATTGTACAGAAAATCCTGAAAACTTCACAACAAAACTCCTAGAACTATTTTAAAAATTCAGCTAAGTGGTGGAGTGCAAGATTAACATGCAAAGATCAGTAATTTTTCTATACACTTGTAATTAACAATCTCAAGAGGAAATCAAGGACATTTTATTCATAATAGCCACTAAAATAACCAAGTATTTAGGAATAAATCTAATCAAGGACGTAAAGGACTGTACACACAAAAAAAACTACCCAACATTACTAAAATATATCAAAGACAGTGTCAATAAATGGAAGGATATGCCAGTTCATGGATTGGAAGACTATATATTGTTCAGATGTAAATTCTACCCAAAGTGATCTGCAGATTCACTGCAATCCCAATCAAAATGTCAGTAGTCTTCTTTTCAGAAATGAAAAAGCCCATCATCAAATTTAATGTGGAAGTGTAAGTGGCCCCAAATAGCTAAGGCCATCTTGATTAAGAAGAATGAAGGTGGAAGAGTCACACTTTCCAATTTTAAAACTTATTACAAAATCACTTTTATCAAACGGCATGGTACTGGCACAAACATAGATATAAAGATCAGTAGAATCTAATTGAGAGATCAGAAATAACCATTGCATCTTTTCCCAACTGATTTTTTTCAAGGGTGCCAAGATCACTCACTTGGGAAAGAATAGTTAAGCAAATGGTGCAGAGAAAACGCGATATCCGTATGGAGAAACATGAAGGTGGACCCCTACTTCACATCAAATACAAAAATCAGCTCCAAATGAATCAAAGTTCTAAATATAAGAAACTGAATTATACAATTCCTAAAAGAAAATATAGGAAAGCATCTTCAGGACCTCGTGCTAGGCAATGATTTCTTAGAATTTGTACCTAAAATACAAGCAATTAAATTTAAAAAATAGATTAATGGGAACTCATCAAAATTAAAACTTTTTTGCATCAAAGGACTATATTATGAAAGTAAAAAGACAACCTACAGAATGGTAGAAAATATTTGGAAACCACATATCTGATAAGGGATTAATATTCAGGATATATAAAGAAATCCTTCACCTAAAAAAAAAAAAGATAAACAACCCAATTTCAAAATGGGCAGAAAACTTGCATAGATATTTCTTCAAAGAAAAAATACAAATGGCCAAAAAAAAAGAAAAAAAAAACACATGAAAAGATGTTCAACATCACTAGCCATTAGGGAAATTCAAATCAAAGCCACAATGGCATACATTTTACAGCCATTAAAAAATGGAAAAATATTAGTGTTGAGGAAGATGTGGGGCAATTGAAACATGTTCTTTTTTTGTGCAAATGTAAAATGGTGAGTTTGGTGGCTCCTCAGGAAGTTAAGTATAAAATTACCATATGTCCCAGCACCTTACCCAAATAATTCAATAATTAAAAGAATAGGATTGTTCAGTGCAAACAGGCAACCCTGATGTAAACCATTGACTATAGTTAATAGTTCAATAATAGCCTTTTGCCAATTTTAACAAATGTATGGCACTAATGCAACATGTTAATATTAGGGGGATATGAGAATTTTGTGTTTTCTGCATGTTTTTTTTTGTAAACCTACAATATGTCTAATAAAAATTAGAATAATTCTACTTAAGTATCATAATTGATACAAAGAAATACACACAGCTTGTGTGATACATCTCTGTGTGTGTATACTTATAGACATGTTATTTTTATAAATCTTGAATATTAAATATGTTAGTAAGAGGAATTTATGTGTTTTGAAGAAACAACAGTACTATGCAGTCAAAATTCTATAAAACCCAATGTTATGATAGGTATAGGATGTTGAGAGCTGTTAAATTGTCATATTGAGAAGTCTTAGGCTAAACAGTAATTGTGCAATTTTTTTTCTTTCCATCATCTCAATTTGGTTGATTAAAAAGAGGTTGTTAGCAGTTATTTGTTATTTTTCATCAGGCAAAGGTGAGAAATGACCAGGGTATATATGTTGTTGTGGAAAGGAAGGGTGAGCTGAGCAATTATGAGTACATGAAGAAGAGTGACTATGGGTCAAGGATTTTATCCTTCATTAAGGAGTTTTTTCCTAAACTCAGTTTCTAACCCATCACAAAGTGAACAAAGCATGAGCTTAATGACAGTCATCTATCAGCTAGCCACATTCAGAGCTTCAAGGTCCTGCTATTCCCAATGCTCCATGCCTTGACAAGGCTAATTGTATAATTACAATACTACATCACCCACTCCTGGTACTCTTTTACTGGCAAGGACCAGAACTAAAGACTCTTGATTATTGCCCCAAGCAAACACATTAGCATGAATACAGTTTACTAATGGGACTACTTTATTAGAAATTGTAGTATATAATGTTTATGCCAAGGATTTTCTTTTGAAATTCTTGTAGATTAAACTTCAAACTGGCTTGAGTCCTGAAGTTAGAATTGTTTTTTTATTAAATATAGCATAAGTGATTCTCCTGTCTTTACACACTATATGTATTAAGAATTACCAAAGATAGTCTACTAAAATGCAATCAAATTTCTAAGAAAGCATTAAGTGCTAATTAAAAGAATATCCTTAAGCCATTTCAATTCAAGGTTAAAGAATTCCACAAAAATCGACCTGCATGGCGTGGAGTGGCTTCTGTGACATCACTGCTATTCTTGATCTGAAGCCCAGTTGTGATGCCCATGCCTTATTGGTTTCCATCTTAATTAGGTAATGTGAAGGCAATATTTATATCCATCACCACCATTAGAATTTACAACATGAAAATTCATCAAGACCAGGTACCTCGTATCACATTTTTGCAGATAATGTAGGAAAACACAGACTGTGTCTGTAAATATAATGACTTGAATACACCTAGAATCACTATCTTAGTCACAGGCATTCTTGTTATTGTTCTCCCATGAACAATTTTTATTAAACATGAGTAAATGGAATCATATTTTAATAGTTTTTTCCATTACTACCCTCATCTGAGAGCACACCAGATGTATGACCCCCAAGACTGCCATTATATCAAAATATCTCTTAAGTGTGGGCCTTTTGCTAGGTGGGTTTGTACAGGACATCAGACTCTCCATGCTTATTCTCCTGTTATAGGCACCTGTGGTCTTCTTCACAAGTGCCCTGAGGTATTTTCATCAAACACTGAGGTAGTGGGAAACCTATTATTATTTTTTAACTTGCATTCCCCAAAAAACTGGCTTGGAAAAATATTATTAAAAACTTCTCTCAAATCAGATTCAAGATATTACAGAGCAACCTGCTAGAGTCTATCCATATTTCTATTAAAACCCCATATTTTCCAGGTTTATTACTTAGCTGTAAAATTTTCCTGGGAATTGTGATATAGAATATGAATTTCAGGCTAAAGCAATTTATATTATCTTTGCTCAAAATATTGAGATTTTTTTTTAAGTTATGATTGTCTGAAAAGCATTCCACGGTAGCCAAATACTTTGGGGGACAGCCACACATTTTAAATCCTTTATAAAATGCAACATTAAAAACAATTTGTTACTCATAAGAAACAGAAAAACAAATAACTGGAATCTCAAGGCCTAAAGGGGAAATATTGTGAGCCAACATGTATTTATTTTCTTTATGATTTGGAGGATAATTTGATATTTAGATTGAGATTTTTAATATTACTGCAATAAGCTTTCAAGAAATTGGCACCATATGGGTCTAAAAGAAATTGTATTGTAGGCAGGGGAGAATTATAATAAAGACTGAAAATACAGCCCACAGAAGTAGCATTCTCAAAGCTACTTATGTTGCTGCCATCAGAGAGAGTATTTTGTTGTTTTCTTTTTTTCCCCCTACTATTGAGTATGCAAAAGGTTGATAATCTACAAACTGAGAGAACACTGGGATGGACTACAGAATCAGGATTTTTTTCAGCCAACCAACCCCCACTGCAATTTAATAATTAAATTTCTTGTCAGTAGAAATTGCTACATTGGAAGTTTCTAAATTTTTCAATTCCCAGAATACAGATTACATAGGCGAGAAAAATATGAATCACTGTATTCTGCCAGTTTACTATTCCACCATTCTAAGTAAGAGGTGTTTAACAGGAAAATACAACCTGGCGTGTGCTTCTCTGTTGGGAATGAATTAATTTTAAAAACGCTATTCTGTGTCAGATAGGATGAGTAAGTTATCTAAACTGTGTCCTTGAAGAATTTTGATATCAGGTCTCAAAAGGAATCACTTCTGGGCAAGATCTGGTCATTGTTAATTCTAAAGCACTTGAAACTACTTTAAATATATGAATGTAATTATTACTGGGGGAAGAAAACAGACAAAAAGAAGTTTTGCTACCTTAGCCATTCTTAGTCAAAGGTATCAAATAATATTCCCATTTATCTAAAGTTGTTGGAATAATATTTAAAAATGAATTGTTCAGGGCAAACTCTGACTTGTCTCATAGTTTCACTAATATATAAATTCAGGAAAAGGCATTCTGTTCAATTTATATACATCTTGGCATGCACATAACCATGGAGGAAAGCAGGTGGGTCTAGAATGAGTGAGAATTTTTATGCTGGCCATGATGACTTTGATTTCCATGAGCATCAGTGGCAGGCCTAAAGGCCAAATTCAAATTATTTATAAATTGAAAAGGATAAAGGAACGTTAAAGTTGTTTGTCATTAGTAAAGTTCCATGAAACACACAGAAATCAGAAGACAGTCACGATGGAATATAAAAGCTTTTACTTGTCCCTTTTTCTACCCAAGGGAGCAAACTGCAAACATTTGAATACAGAGTGGCAGGAGGAGCTTTAAGGAATCTATTTAACAATACGTATCCGAGGTAAATGATGACCTCAACAAAGGCAGTATCTGTGGGCTTTAAGAGAGAATAAGGGACATCTAAAATACTTGATGGTGGATGAATGGTTATTTCTAGTAAAGGGCGTAGTGAATTACCAAATCTAAAATAAGTGGCAAATATGCTGGTTCATCTCTGTTTAGCAGACTCCTAGAATAAAGGACTATGACAAAATTTCTTTGGTCCTTCCTAGCTCTAAAGAGTTTCTGACTGGGTATTCTAGGTGAGACATGACCCTCATCT
This sequence comes from Myrmecophaga tridactyla, assembly GCA_004026745.1. Taxonomy (NCBI): domain Eukaryota; kingdom Metazoa; phylum Chordata; class Mammalia; order Pilosa; family Myrmecophagidae; genus Myrmecophaga; species Myrmecophaga tridactyla. The sequence goes on from PVIY010040573.1 coordinate 6,682, forward strand.
TAAAATGGCCTCTCTCCCTCTCTTCCCTCCCCTACTCTTCCTTCTTTCTTGGAGACACCCAATTCAGAGTTTGTTCACTCAACCGCCATTCTCTGGCCTTAGCTAACATATCATATTGACTATTTAAAAGAACAGTCATGGCCCAAATTAGTATGAAAATTGCCGCTAGTATTTGTCTGCAAAGATAAAGAAGTGTGACAGAGCCATAGGAAAGAGCTTCCACAAGTCTCAGGAAGCACAATTACATGGGATGCAGCCAGACGTATAGGAAAAGTTGAGGGGACTGGGAAGGTTGGGTTAAAGTCAGGATCCAGGAAATGCCTCCTCCTGTATCTCCCAGTCTTCAGTGTCACAACCCAGCACAAAGAGATAGTTTCCCTTGACTGTTTTAGAGGAAGAATGTCCAGGGGAAGCCACAAAGGACTGCTGCATTTTGATGCCCAAGCAGCCTGGCACTGAGAGAACTATTCCAGCAACTTGCAGGCCATGTGCTATGTTTGTCTTTCTGCCTAGGGCACTCACCAATTATGTGTGCTATAAATGTAAGCTCATCTCCCTTCCAGAGGTGAAAGTAAAGGACTTGAGGAATGTTTTTCTGTGCTGCAGTTTATTAAAGAGGATGAAGCATTCCTAAGTGAAGTGAAAGTAATAAATCAAGAAAAAAACAAGAAAATCAAAAGAATCTAATTAATAGGATCAGTATCAAAAATGTGCATCCTGTCTCCACAATCTGTTACATATTTGACTTTGGTCCCATTAAGGTTCCTAACTCTCCGTCTCCTCATTTGTAAATGACAATAATAGACATACTCATCTCATGGAATTGTCATGAGCATTAGCATATTTAGCTCATGTCTCTTAACATATGTAAATAAATTAGTTTATTACAGTGTCTGATGCATAGTAAGAGTTTAATGAGACCTCATAAATAGTGAGAGGTTGACTAGATTGACAATGATATCGAGGAAATGATACATTTAAAAATCAACATGCTAGTGCAGAAAAGAGAAAGAAAATAAATATTATGCACCATTGGAAATTTTAACAGCTGTAAATTTCTGCAGTTATCCCATTGGATCAAGGCTGGATAAGGAATATATTTTGTTCCACAGGAAATAAAAGAACTCACAAAGACTTTTCCCCCCAAGATTGAGCTTTGGAAGTCATTTAACCCTTGCTGAGGAATAGAGGGCGATTATATGATCTTGTCAGATCAGGGGCAGGCTATCTTTCTGGGTATGAGAGAGGACCTGTCAAACTAACCAAATTTAACTGCAGGTTGGGATGAAACAAATAATACAATTAAAATAATGTATCTATAACCCCAGGACGTGGACTGGGAAGTCCTAAATAGGGATTTGAAAATTAGATTGTGGAAACACAAGAGGAAGTTTGATTTTTTCTTATTTTATTTTGAAAACAAAGAAAGATTTGAAAGCAAACAACCAGCAATATATAGATTGAGTCAAAGAGCAGTATTTGACCTTTTAGTCCATGGCTTACCAAAGCTCTGGGGTCCTGGTGAGAAAATAGCATATACCTCCTGAGAACCAAGAAAAATATATTTGATGGAGCTTCCTATATTTGATAAAAGAAGCTTTAAAGGAAATAGAGAAATACTAGTATGGCACCCTGCCCCTCTCCCCATAAGGGGGAGCAAATTTTATGGATTTTTAGATATAAAAATTTTCTAGCGTTCCTACTTCTTTAATAGTTAAGCTGCATGATTTTAAGATATTTTTCCTTTAAATTTATTTAAAAATGAAAGCCTTTTCAGTATTCTGAGAAATTTCAACTAACAAAAATTTCAGATTCAACTAGAAAAATCTGAATTTTAAAGAAATTGCCTGATTTGTTCATTGTTCTCTTTCCAACTATCATCATAAGCCTTTGTAATATATGGAAAAATAAATAATATCTCTAATGTTGGGTATCTGAGAAAATCGTGAAGCATTTGAATGTCAAACACTTGGTAAATGTAAGTAGAGGTATGTTGATAACTTTAATTTTAATTTTCACACTAATTTTCAGAGTAAAGAAAAAACTAAAAAGTGTCCTATTCTCACTTTCTGCATATATTTTACAATTATTTACACTTCGAATTTATGAAAATTTAACCTTGCTGCAACAAAGGAATGAAGAAAGTTTTTGTCCTCTATATTTGAACTGTGTTAATAGAGCCCTTCTTTCTGCTCTAATTTTAAGTCAGGAGAAGGTTGGGGAGAAAGGGCGTGATGGATGTTCTATTTGCACCATGAGCCAAGGCACCTGATTGAAGTTCATTGATTACCCAGAAACCCATCAGGGTCCTAAGAAATTCGAAGCAAGATGCAGGCCAAGCCATAATTTGAAAGCACCTGCCTCAGCTGCCTAATTGTTTTATTTTTCTTCCACTCTTTGATGGCTTATTGTTCTTGATTTCCTTTTCCCCTTCTTTTTTCTTAATTTCAAGAAATCTGATATATCACAGAGAACATGTTTTCCCCCCTTTTCTTCTGGACTCACATTCTGACTGTTCCTAGTTTTTCCTGTTTTTCACATTAGCCATCCATACTCTTAGGAAATTCTGAATTCCAGCCCAAACAGTGAGATATTTCAAGGCTTATCTTCCAAGTTGTACTGTCATATCTGAGGACTTATCCCTTCCCACAATGAGTAGCTTATGAAATGTCTACTGCCTGATTCAGGAGAGACTGCACCTTCCATAATCTAGAGGTTTTAATTGTTTGCTCCCATACCTAATCCCCTCTATCCATCAGTTTTAGCAAAATAAATTGACAAACTTAGAGTCCATTTTAGATTTAGAGATGGGTAATGATGGGGGTGTAGAAGGGGAAATAATTTCGTTACCAGAACAGATTATGGCAAATTTATAAATAAATTTCTCTTGATGTTTATTTAATCTCTTTTCCTTGGTGCTAGGGCAGAAGGAGCTTGGGGGAGGAGAGTCACATCTCAAATAACAGGGTGATGGTCATTTAACGTTGTATAGTTTATATAGTTTAGAAATATTTAATATGACTTCACCCTCAGTCTGTTCCCAGTTCACTTTTTCAGTATAAGTTTGACTTTCCTTAAAGAAAAATATGAAGGATAATGCAAGTCTTTAAGAGCAAGTATGGGCTTTTGAAAATCCATAAAGACTGCTTATAAATACATATAATTTAGTTATTTTCAACATTTTAATGCTCATTAAATCAAGTAAAAAGGTTTCAGAAGTTTTCTTTTTTTTAAAATTTTCCATTGGATAGACACTTCTGTACTTTACTTCCAGTGAAGTATTAACTCTAGTCTGATCTATGTAATTTTAGCAATCCCAGCATTGCCTACTATCTACACACACACACACACACACACATTTTTTTCATTATGTTCTTCACAACAGGTGTCTAGAGAATACATTTATCCCCATCTTAGAGATGGGCAAACTGATGCCCAGGTGGGCCAAATTACTTTTTTTAGGACACTTAGCTAATTGATATTATAACCCATACTAGTACTTAAGATTCTTGATTCCAAGTCCAGAGTTTATTCCAATAAACATCAATGAATGCTAATTTGTTAATAAAAAGAGGAAGATTAAAAGTCAAAATTAAGAAACAGAATAGAAGAAGGTTGGGAGTTCATTATATATAGTTCTGCGAATTCCTCACCTCTTAGAATCAAAAATATTTTACCATGAGAAAAGCATTTAATAATATAGTCATGCTTCCCAAAATAAATAATCCCTCTTTTCATCACAGCTCTGATTAAGCCGCAAAAGGTGTACATGCTATAGGCTTACAAAAGAGGCTCCTTAAAGAACAAGTGTTCCAAAGTTTCCCTGTTGGAAGCAATGCCTACTACAACAATAAACTCCGTAACAATTCAGTAACACACAGCTTCTAAAAGAAGAGCCCGGTTAGAATTTATATTTTCTGGCTCCTGATGAGGTATTGTATAAATTTCCCTAGTAATTGTAACAATAGAAAGACCAAGGTTAGCCTGTTAAATGAAATGTGAGTGACAACCAGGCAGTTCCAAGTGGCTGCTGGCACAGTTTTAGGTGTCAAGCCGGCGTTCAAAACCACAGGGTCATTTGGCAGTCAGGTGTCATTAGTCAACCCTCTCCCTCTCTCCCTCTTCCCATCTGTTTTCGTCTAGCCTATTTGTGTAAATTACCTCTCAGTATGCCGCAGGGCTCCGGCTAGTCATGTATTTTCCTCCTACTCCTTTGTCCTTTTCATCTCTGACTGCTCGTTTAAACTTATACCAATCATTTGACCCAAAATTTAACATAAGAGAAAAGATAATGATAGCAATTAATATTAATTCTGTTTCAAAGCAGCATCCCTTATGACCGTGGTAAAAGACAACTAAAGATGGTGTAATAAATGTCAAAGACACTGTTGCCACTGGCCATTTCAGATCACAAGTGATGATCATCAGAGGCCAAAATGTAATGATGTCCTATAAGAGAATGCAGAGTCCATGTAATTTTGTGCAGACATTTTGCCAAGCTCACATCCAACCAAGATTCTTGAATAGTGCTCTATTCCTGTATTATGAGTAGCAAATCCTTTTAGGATGAGAAAGACAAAGTCTACTTTCTCCTGAGTGGACCCTGCTGCCATTTGGTAGCGTGCAGAAAACCCACTTCTCTCTTATTCCTTTGAATAAAACCGAGTTATAAATGTAACTATGAGTCATGTCTCAGTGCTATGGGGAAAGGTATGTGGTTGGACTTGAATTCCTCAACCAATAAATTCACTGCACAGAAAGAATGAAGAGTAAGTAACTACTTATATGGTGGCAACTGATAGCAAATGAGTCTTACCCTCAGAAGGATTTAAAACTGAAGGGATTATTTAGTAAGGGCAGATAAAAATAAATAATAGCAATACATTTTCAACAGCAGCTACATTTTCAACAATGATGAATAATTAGTGATGTCATATCAATAGTTATGGGAGCACTATTGATATCTAATTCTAGTTTACATGAAATAATGGAAAAGTTGATTGGTTAAGAACTTCCTATTCTTTGCTAATCATGAGCACAAAGATTATTTGGGCAGAATTATGGCATTCTTTCATGTTAAGTAGTTTTTATGGCATATTGAACCAAAGATTTTAACCTCTATTTTTTTTAGCCCCTTGTTATTTTATTATATATGGATGATTTTAAAATGAAATGCAAACAGTCTTGCACTGCAAATAATTAGCCCTAACTTCTTTTTAGTTGGAAGGTACCTAACATTAATCTAGTTTTACCACCAATACGGTACTTTAGTTCCTCTAAAATAACTGTGTAAATAGGTTGTCTGGCCTATACTTAAATATTTCCAAATACAAGAACTCATTATTTTCTGCTGCACCTTGTATATTTGGACAATTCTGGGGCTTTCCCTATCAATTCCCTTATCGATTTTCAAACAGATTACTCAATACTTGTCAACCAATTTTTCCTTTCCCAAATATAACTCTAAAATAATGTAAGGATTATGATTATCCAGTTCTTTAAAGTCATAAAAGCTCTGTTAGTAAAAGTGCTTAAGAAATAATGGTAATAAAGTGTCAGTGCAAGCAGGCATTTGTAAATGACAGCTGAGCCCAAGTTGTCATTAAAGGAAAAACATTAACAGGATACATAGGCAAAAGACTCTGCAATATTCATGATAGCAAAAGACTGAAACAATCTAAAAGTTTAAAAAGCAGGAATGTTTAAATTAATTACTAGGGTACTCTGTGATGCAATTACAAATAATGAAATGCACCTACATGTTACTGATATGGAAAGATCTGTAAGAACTTAGGCTCATATAACATAAGAGAGAAGACCTAAGGATCTTATTATTTTGCCAACCCATTTGCCAACCCACATTTTAGATAATCTCCTTTTTGTACGATATTTCTTCTTTCTGTCTTATCACAGACATAAACTATATATAGTACACATTCCTAGTAGTGTAACATAGACAAATGAAAATTGACATTGTATATATATATATATATATATACAGTATTTATAGATAAACGTGTAGAAAAAGATCTGAAAAGATGCATAACTAAAAATGTTGACAATGTTATCACTAAGAATAGTATGTATTTAGGAAGGAAAGAGAAAGGGGATTTTAAGTTTTTACTCTAGGTACTAGGTGCTTTATTCTGTAATTTCTTATTTTTAAATGCAATAGCAAACTCTCAAATACGGCTGTCATTAAAACTTTGGAGGTTAGGTATCTTTTTTTCCCATTATTTGCATCCTAATCTTTTTATTCATTTTGCCACATGAAACTGTCTTTGACCTTGTTTATGGAGATCACCCCTGAGATGATCTAGGAATGATGAAGAAATGTTTAATATGGTTCCTTTTTCCTCTCAGACTAATTTTGATTGCCGTATACATTGCAATTTCCTTTTAATCAAAGCCATCAATTACAAATTACTGGTTTGGGTTCTTATTCCCTTGCCTTTCTAACCCACATCCAACATTTCTCATCTACTAGGCTAAGATGATTAATACTTGTCACCACTAAAACCCAAGTTAACAAATAACCTTTACTAATTTCCATCATTCTAGACCAGGAGTTGGGAAACTTTTTCTGTAAAGAGCTAAATAGTAAATATTTTAAGGCGTAAGGATCTCACTTTGCCACACCGTGTTCTAGATAGTCCCTTTGTGCAATATTCCTTCTTGCCTTCTTATCGTAAACTTTCTGGATGGCAATAGGTAAAGGCCATCGATACTCTTTAAATTATATTTTCTTAGACTTCAAGTAAATCTCAGTGGAATTACCTACACTGTTAAAAACGCTACTTCTGTCAAAATCTGGAAAAACAAACAAATAGCACACACCAAAATTCACTCCTTTTGAATTCTTGGGATAACTTTACAAACAAATTTAGTACTGATGCATGTTACATAACTTTTCAAATTGAACTCTCTAAAGCTCACTTCCCATCCCTCTCATTGACACTCAGCAGCTTTTCTAAACATGATCAGTTTTAAATCTGATTTTAAATCAGTTTTAAATTTCTGTTTGAAATTAATTCAAACAAATAGAAGGTTAGGTCGACCTGTGACAGCAGTGTCTCCATGGCATACCCTTGCCTAGGGGAAGAGGTGTGGCTGACAGGCAGGAGAACTTTAAAAGAACTATTTTCATTTTCCTTTTTCAGCATATGACTAGTGCATACATACAGGGATGGTATAAGTAAGCTTGCTTCAGGGTTCAAGTGGTTAAGATAGCTCTCTTGGATAAAATTAAAGATTCTTTTCCCATTTCTAGGACAGCTAAACCTGCATTTAAAAGACAGTTGGTAAACACACAAAATATTTATAAGGGGGTTTGAATAGCCTTTCCATAATATATTTAGAAATGCAAGTAAAAACGTATATATGGGTGCCTTATGTTGTCTTACATTGCTGCTCCTATTCGTTTTAATTTTAATTTGCTTTGTTGAATTCGGACCTTCTAGGTCTGTGACGATTACCTATATTCTTAGTTCTATTTGTTTGAAATGTGGAATATGAACAAATCCTCAAGGCTAATTTCTCAGAAAGTTTAAGCTAGTATTCAGAAACATTTTTGGATCCATCCTGCAATTGCAGTGGTCTGACTCTGTCTGCTGCAAGGTGGGAAGCTTTTGGTGCCCATGGCAATGGCGGAGGAAAGAGTGGGCTTCAATAATGCCTGCTCTACACCTATGTCAATGCGATCTACAATTTTAAGCAGAAAAGAGATAACCTGAGCCAATTTTCTATATTTACTGTATGTAGCACGTCAACTAATTCAAATATTTGATACACTAGATTATGATTATGGAACTGTAGTGTGGTTAGAAACAGAGTGAGTTGAGAAAAATAAATTTTTATTTTCATTAGATAAGATACTGTCTTTGATCCCATGTCTTCCTAATGTCTGCCTGGCTTTTTACATTGATAGCCTTCTATAACTAGAGTTTCATTTCTTTTGCAATAATTTCTCTATTTTTTAACTTCTTATAATTTACCTTGAATTGAGCTTCATTTCTTCCGAGTATGTTATGATATGCAAGGAGATAACTTCAAATAAGACAAACTGAATTTGACCTTTCCTTTTCAAAATATCTTCTCCTTATACCCATCTTGTATGTGGTAATATTCAGAAAGCCAAGAGATCCTGTGGTGAATTGTGAATAGACACGATTCCTATGCCATGTATGTGAATCTTCTTTTGAAAGAAAAAAAATGTGTTTTGTTTTGAAAAGCAGTAAATACCTTGTTGCAAATGTTGCTCTTATAGAAATGATGTTGATCACATGGTATAGTTTTTGGACAAATTTTTAATCTCTCATATTTTTCTTGAGGTCCTGCTATGCTGCTCTTTTGGGCTTTCTAAGCTTAATATGCATGGCTTCTAAATTTTCTTGTATTATTGATTAATTAAGCATTCTCATTCATCTTGATAATAATGATTCTCTTTGACTATTATCTTCCATATTATGTTTCCTCTTATGAGATACCCTCCTTGTTTTAAAAAGGTGTCCTGATGCATGCAATGAGATTCCAAAATAAGAACAGAAACCTGTAGCTAATTTTAACCTTAGTTAACTGAGTTGCTACATGCTAAATAAGACATACAATCTAAGCCATATAAGTAATAAGGAAGATGATATTTTATTAGAAAAACAGGTCCACATTTCCCAACTAATGGGTTAAAGTTATTTAAGAACCATGCGAAAATCTTTGTGCAATAAACAAAAATGAAGTCACTATATTAAAATGTTCTAAATTTATATTCATACAATCAGTATACTTGTGTGGATTCTAGTGGTTAAATATAGACACCATTCTTTCACATTACTTTGCACCATTCACCAATAAGATGTTTGGACAGAGCCACTGAGATATAAATTAGTTGATTCAAACTGGTTGAGCTCCAGTTGGTGCAGACAGTTAGGGAAGTGAAAAGGTGAAGGGGTCTTCACCTGTTCCTAAACCCTGCTGATATCATCAGGACAAATGTTAGAAGGAAAGGAGGCAAATCCTTCCTCTGAAGAGAAGACAGAAGGGATGACTGAAGACTAACATTTTAGGCAATATGGGAGTTTTTCCCATAGTCAAATAATAACAAAACAATTAACAAAATTAACTAATAGTTTGTGAATCTGTGCTAAACACTCTAATTGTATTAACAAACTGAAGCCTCCCCCCCAAAAAAAACCTTAGGAACTGTGTTCCTTAATTACAGCCATTTTATACCTGTCAGAGTTTATAATAACAGCCACTTCAGCTTAAAGATACTACAAATAAATAAGCAAATTATTTTACATAAGTAAACTATGTAAAACATGATAGTCTCACTATATATAGGAATTTAGAGGGGTTATTGTAACTCTATGTAAAGGGGTTTAGTTTACTAGAATCATATCTATATCAAGATTGTAGAGGATTTTCAAGGGGACACAAAACCAGTGACAAAATAAGTGAATTAATTGCTCTTAACTCTTTTGTATAATAATAACTAGCTAAAATTTATTGGGCTGTTTTTTTACAAGGCACTGTTCTAAGTACTTTCTGTGGACCATTTCATTTTAATCTTATATCATCCTGTGAAGTAGATAGAATTTGTATCTACATTTTATAGATGTAGAAAATGGAGGAACCTAGAAGCTATACAATTCCATTCCATATCCCATGCCCATATGATGCAATGAGGAAAATCATAAGAGAACACATAAATACAAAGAATATTAATTATACCTGCACAACCATTCTGACACTACCAGATCAGTGGAAGAATGGTGTGGTGTCAAAGTGTCAAGAAAAATTGCTTTGAGAAGGTGGAATTTGAGAGCTTATGTGTGGAAGGAAGCAGTCTTCTCACATTTCTCTGTGATAATCATCAGAGGAGGCATCAAAAATAAGATCCAAGCTTTGTGCAGTGGCAGTATTATAGCCAATGAAGTTTATCCCAGGTGTGATTGTTACTAATTAAAAAGTAAGATCCACTTCCTCTATTTTATATCATTATTTACCTTGGTGAGAATGGCAATTTTATGGATTTCCCAAGTACAAACAGCTTGCAAATGTCTCTATAGTGTGCCTTGGATTTTTATGTAATTTATGTAAACACAGTGATTTGCTTTCATGTAATTTATACAAATTTAGTGCTTTGCTTGCCAAAAAACAATGTAAATGTCAGAGATAGAACTCTTTTCATTTTGGCAAGGTGTGGCCTATGCAAAGGCCAAGGACCATGGACAAAATGCAAAAAACCCCACTTTGTAGCCATCAGCTCTCACCCACAAAAATGAAGGTCTCTCAACCATTTGTAACACTGTAAAATTAGATTTAGAAAAGATACGAGACTCTCTAGGGAAAACAACCTTAATTTCAGATGAGAAAATGGAAACACAAAGTAGCCAAATGACTGGCTTATGTGGTCAAATTATCAGGAGGCAAAATTGAAAAATATTCCTCATTGTTTTATTAAAAATCCTATAAAAATGTCCTGAGTAGTTATCATTATCCCTATTTCAGGAGAAGAATATTTAGTCTTAATTTTAAAATAAGAAAGTATAAATTTAGCAGTAGAACCAAAATTTATTGACTCCCAGTACATATACTTTCATTCTAATGCATTGTCTCTTCAATCAATTATGAAAACTGTCAACAGAATTTTAAATAGATAAAGCAGATAAATTCTAATTTGTCTGCAACTTTCCTACTCATAAATGAATGAGTTCTTCCATTATTCAGACGCACAGTGATGAAAGTGATAAAGTCCAGAGCTCGTTGATGGAAGAGAGATGTCTATGTTGAAGGAACAATTCCGTTCTCTATACGCTGTGTCTAATGGGAAGCAATCAGTGATCATGGGGAGGCACTATGGATATCTCACTTTGTTTGCTTCAACACCAATAATAGGTCTTGCTTCTACTACTGGATCTGCCACTAAAGATCCAATAACCCTTCTATATACCCGAACCAATGTGTGGGGGAATGCCTCTTTTCTCCGTTATTTAAACTTCCTCCTAGTAAGTTTTGCTAAATAAGTAAGAGTGAAATAAAACCATAATAATGATAAGAGAGAGCTCAGTAGCAGAGCTGAGTATTAATGTGTCACCTATGGGTATGTCTGTTTGGTAATAAAAATATTGAAATATTTTTCATTCCAGTTAGTAAATAGGCAATGTCTTAAGCTTCCAAATATCGTCACTACTGCTCTCTCTGGCTGCCTGACGGTTCCCTCAGGGAACTCCTTGAATCCACCAACTAAAGAGAAATGACTGAGGAGTCGCTCAGATCCCACTCCAGGGCTTTGACCGACATCCATTCTGTTTGTTCTGTCATCCTCTTAACTGCACTAGTTATGTTCAATATCACCTTTACTAAAGTAGTAAAGAAATGGATGTCTTCAAAGAGTGAGTTAGTAACCCAGTCTTCCACCTCAAGGCAAATTCCCAATATCTAACAGCCCCTGGCACTTATTGTCAACGTGCCTAAACTGAACTCCTTAACTTCTCTATCTAATCTTGCTCTACTTCATGTATTTTCTTACTCAGCAAGCATCAACCCTATGCATCCAGATATGCAAGTCAGAAATTTTGGATTTTTCATAAACTTTTCTCTCAGTTTAAAGTGTGGGATATTTTAATGCTCTACAGCTTCTCCTCCTTAGCACTTCTAAACCATCAACCTCTTAACAAAACTCAAAGGATAGCATCCTAATTGATTTCCTTGCTTTTTAGGCTTACACCCTTTAATAAATTGCCTACATAAATAAAACCAAGTCCTTAGTGTGGTGGTCAAGTCCCCTCATAATCTTCCTACCTCTTACTTCCCTTGTGTTCCAGCTTCTGCAAAATCCTCCAATTTGCAGTTCTTGAGAAACATCAAGGGGGTTCTTATCTCTGTCTATATCAAGAATTGCTCTTTTTGGCTGATAGCTCTAATATCCTAATTTACTAAGAGTCAATAAGGGTCACCTGTCACATCACACCCTTCTTGCCTCTTTACTGTACCTTTTGTAGTTTTCTATCAAACACCTAGAACTACTTGATTGCATAATGTGTTGTCTGTCTCTTGTTGCTAGACTGTAAGCTCATAGGAGGCAAAAAACAATATATATTTTTACATATTCAGCCCTTAGAGCAGAACATATAATAAATGTTTGCTGAATGAGTAGCAAATGAATGAATAAGTTGGCAAAGAGCCTCGAAGTAGAAAAGATTTCCAAAAGTCATTGATTTATTTGGAAATTGGCAACTACTTCTTCAAACTTTTTACTTTTCTGAGTATACCCTGAATGTTTATCCCTGAGATTTACTCATTATAGATAAGTCAAAAACTGCTGAAAGCATAAAGAAAAGAATCATCCTTTAAACCGTGGCTTTATGATCTGTCAAAATTAGAAGTGATCTGTCCCTCTCAGGGGACTACACCTTGACTCTTTTGAGTATAATGAATGAGTCATCAGTTTCAGGACTCCAGGAAACTGAGACAGATTTCATAAGTATGCAACATTCCAAATAAAACTTAGCTATTATCCTCATCATTTGTTTTAGTAATTTTGGGCCCTCAGCCTACAGGAATTGCTCACACTTGGAGGCCAACAAAGTCTAGGTGGGAATGGGAATAGCAGTGGAACACCTAATGCTTCAACAGCTATACTTGCTGTCAAGGTTTCTTTGCCTGGGTTTGAAAAGGAAGTCTTAGTAAAAAAAAAAAAAAAGTATCTCCTAATTCTCCTCCCTAACACCCAGAGTCTTATTGCTGTCAGATCTTACAAGGCGGAGTTTTCCCTAGGCTGTTTTAGTAACCAGTATTATAGGTACCTGTCCTGCTTTAAAAACTATGGCTATCATAGACGGGAGGGGGTGCAGGACCTCTAAACAAAGGTCTAGAATTGGAATTTACAAATATTTCACATGAAAAAGTATACTTGACTATTGACATATCTCCTCAAGAATTGTGATGTACAATGATTTTTTTTTTTTAATTCATGAAAAGGAAATATTGCATGATTGGTGGCCAGGGAATTTCAGGGCACCTAAGGGAAAATTTTCAAGATATTTCTATAATACCCACAGTCTCTCTTGATCTAAGACAAGAATTTTCTTATATAGGCATACACATATCACAAAATATATTACGAAATTATATATGACATAATATATTTCTGCTTTTCCACTAAATACTATAATTTTCAGTTAAAATGAATTTACATAGTTTTAGCATTCCAGTAGCTATGTCATGAAATACTTAGCTATAAAAATTTAACAGTTAATATTTCTAATTTTTCACTATCATGAATAATGCTGGAATAAGCATTCCTACATTTAATTCTTTGTACACATTTCTGGTTATTTCCTGGGGAAAGATTCCTCGAAGTGGAATTATTGGGTCAAAAGATTCGAATAATTTAAAATTTCTTGAATACATATCACAAAGTTGTTTAATCAAAGATGCGTACCATTTTGTATTCTTGCCAGCTGTGCATGACAATGACCTAACTCTTTGCATGTGCAATGGAACTGAGGTTTTAGCTGTTCATTTTTTTCATGAAATACGTAAAGCTAGTCCTTCGCCTGCTGTCTGAGTTCTCCATCTTCTTCCTGGATAGCTCTGAATTTTCTCTTTCTGTTCCTGATTTTTCCTGGGATCAAGGTTTATATTGAGTTCCTCTCATCATCACCTAAATAAATATTTCATTGCCTTGCAGTCACTGGTTTACCCTGCAATGTGACGGCCCTTGTCCGTCCATGAACTCACATCACAAGAAACTTCCAGAGTTATTTTTCTCATAAGACCGGTCTCTGGTTTATTTCCACTGCTTTCCCACCAGAAACTGGCTTACCAGTCTAAAGGAAGTGGTTGAAATTTTTCTCAAAGGGCTTGAGGGGAACAAATACATGAAGCAACCATCCCTGCACACTCAAGCAGGCCACTGTTTTGTGTGAGACACTAAGAGACAAATCTCCAACTAGAGGCAATCAGTTCTGCTCAAATCAGAATACTGTCTAAATGTTTTAGTCTGACCCAGAAACAAAAGCCTGACCTCATCATGAAAACTTATTTTTCCAGTCAATGACTAATTTTTACTGCAGTGTTTGTGACTTCTTTTATTTAAGCATTTTTTCAGGACCTTGTGAAGTATCTATGGCAATGGACACCTAGAAGGGAGAAAGATCTTTGTTGCTAATTTCTACATGCAGAGATGGGTCAGGTGTTTAGTTGTTTTATTATGTAAATCTCCAAACATGGCAGTGGGTGACCTGCTGGGAATGTTCTTACCCAGAACAAAATGTCCTTTTAAAGAATTGTACTTTGAGATTAACTGTTTCTGTTAAAAGTCAAAAGCATAGCATTCTTTGTAAATGAGCAGTAAACGTATTTTGCCTAGTTTTAAGAAAACAGCCATTTTTTTATTGGTTAGAAGGGGAAAAATTGTTTATATTCAGAGGTAATTCCAAAAGCAGGATTTTTTTAAAAAAATTTCATTTTATTTTTTCACTTCTCAGAGGCAGCAGTAGTTTCTAATATACTTGAATATTTCTGAATGTCAGTATTGGGGAAAAATGGTTGTTGAGAATTTTGTTTTACTTTCTTAGAAGAATAAACCAAGAGATCCTTCATCTCTAAAATCAGTGCTCTGTTGAAAGGACACAATCTTTGAAATTTATTCTAATCACAGCAGATGTCATGGTAGAATGCTAGCCTTTCATGCGGGAGACCTGGGTTCGATTCCTGGACCATGAATACCCCCCCCCAAAAAAAAACAGATATCCAAGAACGACAGAATAAGATTTAAGATGACAATAATGGGAGAAGGAAGAACCAAATGTTTATAATTTACAAATGGCACAGGTGACATTTAGTTCATACCCAAAGAGTTTCTCAAATTTTTCGGAGGCCTACGAGAGTAGACAAATGAATCCATTCTGGTACCTGGTCTTGTAGACCAAAACAGCCAGCCGAAATTTCATATAACCTGTTTCTTGTCTTACCTTATAAATGCCTTCCAGTTTTACATCTGAGTCCACAGTATATTTCATCATGAAAACAATGCCTTTATGCAATCATTGCCAAATTGAATCAAAGCTTTCTAAGGCTTCTTCATGTCTACCCAATAGTTTTGAATAACCTCTGGTATGTTATGTCTCCAGGTTTATTTTTAGAAGTATGGGAATAAGATCTTATTGTTCCATATAAGTCTTACATTCTGCCTTTCAAATGACACCATTTTAAAGGATTATGGTTCTATGAGCTTGTAATCAACTAACCAGCTCCTCTTCTCGCAAGACAATGGTATGGGAGAAAAAAGACTTTTCGGAATAGTTTAGCTTCAAAGTTGCCATGGTAACAAGATATATTTGCTTTATTAACATAATCTTTTCTTTCTCTTTTTTTTTTTTAAGTACTTTTCTCTCTAGAATGGATTCTTCTTTGATATGATCACATTTAAACAATGGATTCTGAAGTTGAACTGGCATTTATAGAAATCGGTAATAATATAAAACAATTTTGCTTATCTGAAAAGCATACCGCTTTTAAAAAATTATAGATTGCTTTTCAATGTTTGTCATTTCTTATTAAGGTTGATATGTTTTAAGTTTTGCTTTCTAA
>PVIY010040574.1:0-22271 GCA_004026745.1 Myrmecophaga tridactyla
TTTGCACATAGGAGCTCTGATGGGACCAGAGCTGAGGGGCTGCACCTGGGGTCCTGACGAGTGCAGGGCTTTGGGCACAGGAGACAGGCAGGGGGTGGGGGGCCATGGGTGGAGGTGGGCCTGAAGGGTGGACGGCGGGATGGACAGACGGATGGACTGACAGATGGACCAACAAGTGGACTGACATGTGAGCTGATGAGTAGACTGTGGGATGGGCTGATGGATGGATCACCAGCCGCCTGAACCCTGCAAGGCCCCGACTAGGGTTGATGGTGGATTCCTGTTATTTAGACCGAGCCCTGTGGGATTTGTTACCCCATGTCCTCGCGCCGTGGTTTTCTGAGCTTCCCGCAGGCTGGCCGCCCCGTATGCTGCAGGGGTACCCGGGGTTGCCCCACTTTGCTTAAAGGAGGGGCCTTGCTTGGAGTCCCTCCTACGGCCTGTAAAGCCAGGACCCGGGGAACACACTCCAGCCTTCATCCTAGCGCCAGCTCTGGAAACAGTTCCACAGAAGGAAAAAGATGTCATGTGACACAGCTGCGGGACCCCATGGGGAAGGGTCCATGAGCTCTCATGGCAACAGGGTCTACCCTGGAGGCCTGTGGGTTCCCCTAGTGCCTCTTGGGGACGGGTTTGACTCCAGGCTTCCTGTCCATATGCTCCCCTCTGGTGGGGCGATGCCACAACCAGGCAGGCATTAGCCACGGAAACCATAAAGGGTCAGGCACCTTCTGGAGACTTGCAGGAGAGGCCACTGCCTCTGGGGCTGGGGGAGAGGCAGGCAGGAAGGACTTCCTGGAGGAGGCAGCATGTATGCTGGGCCAGGTCATGAGGACACACCACGGGAAGGTCCGGGCAGGGGTTGGGGCCCGTGGAGGAGCTGTGCAAAGGCCCTGGGGTGGGTCTGCCCCTGGGGTGTGGGAGGATGGGAGAGGAGGGCCGTGGGCCGGGGCTTGGGGGTTTAGCGGGGCTCTAGGGGGACATGCACGAAGGGCAGTGCCCAGTGCTCCCCACACGGCCACGAGTCCCAGGACAGCGGCTCCCATTGCTCTCCAATTTCTCTCCTCCAACGTAGTAAAAGCCCATGCTCCCCAGGGCTGCGGCTGCCCTCTGCCCCTGAGGCTGAGGTGGGCTGCCCGCTGGATGAGGGGGTGCTCCTCGCTGCCCAGGACTGCCCGCCTCTCCTCCATGGAAACTTGGGGGGCTGGTCCAGGCCCTGGGGGGCTGCTAGGAGCATGATAGAGAGGGGTCACCCCGGCAGCCACAGGGCATCTCAGTGTAGGTGACAGCGCTGGCCTGGGGCTGGGAGGCCTGGCCTTTCCCAGCTCTTCCTTTAGCCGTGAAGAGACATGGCCTTCTGCATGGGGCCGGGGACCTGAGAGAGAGCAGGAGGGGCTGATCCGGCCCAGACATGGGGGGCAGGGGCGCCAGGGCCTGCGGGAGGGGGATGCCGGGGCCAGTGGAGGGGGTTTGGCTGAGGGTGCAGGGCCAGACGGGAGGGGGGTGTTGGGCCCATCTGCGGCAGCCACCCCTGTGTGCCTGAGTGCCCCCCCAGCTCCCCCCAGACCCCCACCAGGGGGAGGGCCCCGGCCGCGCCTGCCATACATCTCTGTCAAAATCTCTATGAATAAATTAACCTTTTTAAAGATTAGTGCTCTCTAATACCTCAGGGTTTTTTCAAACAGAACAAATGCTAAAAATATTTTGACAGAGCGTGCCCGGGTTTGCAGGGCAGCCGTCACCAAAGGCGGGGACCGAGCCCTGTCCGCCGGCACACGTGGAGCCACGGAAGGGGACAGGGTCACAGGGTCACGGGGTCACAGTGTGGGATGGGGTCATGGGGTAGGAGA
The DNA here is from genome assembly GCA_004026745.1 of Myrmecophaga tridactyla. Lineage (NCBI taxonomy): Eukaryota > Metazoa > Chordata > Mammalia > Pilosa > Myrmecophagidae > Myrmecophaga > Myrmecophaga tridactyla. Next base: position 1,851 of record PVIY010040574.1, read on the forward strand.
GCCACAGGGTGGGGACGGGGTCACAGGATGGGAATGGGGACATGGAATGGGGACCAGGAGTCCAGGTTTGGGGTGCAGGAGGGAGGTGAGAGTCCCGCGAGGAGCAGCTGTGCCCTGGGCGCTACCTGGACGGGGCAGTGGGGTCTGAGCTCCCCGTGGGGCTGGCACAACTGTCCCCGCCCTGGCGGCCTTTTCCAGCCCCTCCTCGGGGGGAGGTGGGCAGGTGGGAGTCACAGGCTCTGGGCGGGGCCTTCTGCCTGCTGGGGCGTCTCCCGTGGGCTGAGGAGGGGGGGCCTGGGGCTTGGCATGGAGTGTGAGGGGTGGGGGGCCGCAGGCCGTGGGGGCGGCAAGGAGGCTGGCCGCAGGCAAGAGTGTGGGAGGGCGTCAGGTGAGCTTTCAGGCGTGGACCCTGGCGGAGGAGAAGGCACTGGGCGTGGTGCCAGGGGGCAGGGCGTGAGCTGTGGGGATCAGCCCCCACCCCTGCCCTGTGGACGGACCCGCCTTGCTCTCGGGGGCAAGGGCTCGGGGGTCCTTGGAGCGGGGCCACTTTCTTCTGGGTGGCAGCCCCTGGGGCTCCCAGTGGCACCTTCTGGGCTCTCGGTCGGGGTGAGGTGGAGGCTGCCCCGGGGCGCAGGCCGAGCCCCTTCCCACAGCGGGTACCAGCTGCGCCCTCCCACTGCCCTGCAGTGCTTGCTGGCAGGGGGCAGGTGGGCTGCGGACCCCCCTGGTGGCCCCACCCCCCTGATCGCCCCCACCCCCCTGGTCGCCCCACATCCCTGGTGGCCCCACCCCTCCACCCCTCCTGGGGGCCCCACCCTGGGGGCCAGACTTTCCATGCGGGAGCTCGCGGTGGGTCCTGTGCACAGCCTTTGGGGGTCCTGAGGCATCCAAGTACTGGGCTGGGGGCAGCTGGGGGGCTCCATCCAATGCCAGGGACCCCTGGGGCTGCCAGGGAAGCAGTGAGTCTGGCCTCTGCCCCCCAAATGTGCCCTGCCCCCCAAAACCCAGGAAGGGGCATGGTGAGCTGGAGAGCAGGGGTCCAAGGCAGAACTGCTGCTTCAGAGCCGGGCGGGGGCTGTACCTTCGCTCTTCTCCTCGCAAAGGGCCAGGATGAGATCCCAGGTGGGGGTGTGGGGACCCAGCACAAAGTCGGGGCGCAAAGAATATCTGCTGAAATGTGGGCAGCAGACCCCCATTGCTGCTTCTCCATGACCTTCTGGTACTTTTTGCCAGCTGAGCTCTCTTAAACCTGGGGGGAGGTGGGCGCTGCTGCGTGTTCTAGAACATTCTCTCAGAAGGAGCCGATTGGGTTTCTGAGATGATGGCTGCAGGGGACCGAGTGCCATGAGAAAGAAGCTGAGTCCGTTGCACTTTTCACTTTGCGGCTCAGCCCTGAGTACCCGAAGCCCCTGAGGGTATCTGCTGGACGCGCAGCCGGCCAGGGCTCGGGCACGCTGCCCGGGGACAGTGTAGGTCCCTCCACTCCCAGAGGCCCCTTCTTCATCCAGGGTCGCTGCTGTGCTGCCCTGGTCAGCGGGAGCGGGGGGCCCGGGCCCAGCCAGCCTTGCCTTGCTGTGGGGGGCTCCAGGGCCCAGCCCCCTGCCCCCACCCGGGTAATTTCACTGTGTGAGTTTCCCACCTACCAACCTGAAAAAGGGGTGCTCCGAACTGCAGCTTTAGCTCCAAGGTGGCAGGAATGAAAAGAACATGGCTCCCAGGCTGGCGAGTCCGCCCCGGGCAGCTGTTCGGGGGTACCAGCCGTGGGTCCTGCTTCTCTTCCCAGGCAGTCCAGCCCGGGCCCTGTGGCCCCAGCTGCATCCCCGCAGGTGAGCTGGCTGTCCCCTGGTCTCTCCAGCCTGGGTCAGCGAGGGGCTGGAGCTTCTCTCTTGCCTGTAGGCCAGAGGTTGGGCTTAGGCTCCTCCTTCCTAGAACGATGGTCCTTGCCAACTCCTCCCATTCCATCTCCTCCAGGAAGCCTTACTAGGAGCCCCACGACCTGACTCCTTCTCTCTGAGTCTGGAGCCGACCTTTGCCGGGCACTGAGCCCCCTGCGAAGGCTGACGGCCTCTGGGTGCCCCTTGGAGGCTGCACAGGCCTGGGGCCCCGAGACGGCTGCCTCCAGCCCCCCAGACTCGCACACAGGCTGCCTGGAGCAGGCCCTGGATATGGGGGGCCCGGATGAAATGCGAAAGGAGTGTAGGCCCTGGCTTGGGGAGAGAGGAAAACCTGTGGGGCTCCCGGGGCAGCTCTGGGGGTGAGTAATGCTATTGAGGATGAGGACGGGGTGAGGTGGCAGCCCCACTCCGTGAACCTGCTTGCGGTGCAGTCCCAGGGTCCCCCCACTGGGCGGGCGCTGGCATCACCCCGAGTGCAGACGGGAAAGTGGAGGTCCAGGAGGGCAGAGCGGGCAGCGCTGAGGGCTGTCCTGCGATGTGCGTAAGAAGCCGGAAGTTTCTGGGACCTCCTGCCCCGGAAGGTCCCAGGTGCAGGTAGCTATAGGGTGACGGGGCAGGGGCAGCTGTGAGACAGAGGGAGACCAGGACAAAAACCCAAACGAACACATGGAAAAATGAAAACAAAGGTGGTTCCGAGGGGTGAGCTTGTTCAGGTGACCCAGAGTCAGGCCGGCACACCTGCGGGCTGGGAGGGACTGGGTGGGGTCGGGGGGGATCCGCACCCCAGAAGGCCTGGCCCCCTGCCCTCTCTCCCAGCTCTGGACGGCGGGGCTGGGGCAGCTCCGTGTTGGGCAAGTGGAAAGGTTAGCAAAAACTTGTACCGAGGGTCGGCACAGAAAGAAACTTACTAAGTGGAAAATTTCATTTGGTGGCAAAGATAAATGCACATTTCAGGTGTCAGATGTTTTCACATGAACAAAAGGAGCCCCAGGAGCCAGGGGTGGCAGGGGGGCTGGCGCTGAGTGACAGATAAAGGATGCCCACACAGCCGTTGTCTCAGAGCAGCTCAGAGTCCAGAAGGCGGGGGCGCGTTAAGGGCTTTTAAAATCAGGGAGGCTTCCTGGAGGCGGTGGCATCTGAGCCGCGAGCAGCCCCGGAATTGGTTCCTATAGGATGGTGGTGCCCCCCTGCGCAGGGGAGGTGGGAGGGCCTTCTCTTTCATGGGCGAAGTTCAGAGACGTGGAGAGGAGGGGCGAGGGAGGTGGCCATGTGGCTGCTCTGAGAGGGTGGGGAGGCCTGGGCGGCGCCCTGTCCCTGAGTCCCAGCGTCGGTTTACAGGCTCGGGGGCCTGGGCATGGGCCGGGGCGGATGCCAGCTCTGGGGTGGCGGTGAGGGATTTGCTTCCCAGCCGTCTCTTCTGTGACACCCCAGGCCGCCTCTGGGGCTGGTCTCAGTGACCAGTGAGGGGGACCGTCCAGTGGCCAGAACCCTCGTCTGCCGACAGCATTCCGGAGAGGGGGTGGGAAGTCTGGGCGTCTCGAGGTCCGTGGGTCTCTGCTCTGAGGATTTTCCTTCCCTTGCCTTGGTGGGTCTTGGGGAGGGGGGCCCTGCAGTCCCGGCTCCCCCCACCCTGCCGCCTGGGTTGGGTCCCAGGGCCGACGGGACAGTCTGTGTCATGTCCTGAGGTGGGAGGGAACTGTCCAGAGCAGCTGGCTTCTGCCTCTCAGCTTTGTCGCCCCGTCACTCGCCACTACACGTGGCGCAGAAATGGGTGACGCCCTGGGGGCGTCTCTCTCACGTGGGGCCCCCTCCCAGGCGCGGCACGGTGGGTCCTGCAGGGTGGGGGGCTTGCGGAGGCCAGGCTGGAACCCCCCCACCCGGTGGCAGCGAAGGGCGGTTCTCACAAAAGGTGATTCAGCAGGCCCTGGACCGAGTCCCGGGTGCGGTACAAGGGCCTCTATTTATAGCCTCCCTCTTTCTCCCGGGCCCGGCCAGCCTTCCATACACTTTCAGGAGTTTATAACTCCATTATTAAATTTAAAGTTGGCTTCGGTTTTAATTCAGAGTGAAAACTGTGCACCGCAGGGGATTGCAAGAATGTGTCCCCGGCCATTGCCAGCAAGAGCATTTCCCGCGCTCGCCTCCCTGGGGAGGGGCCCTGCCCGGCACCCACCGGCTGGGGCTCCCCGGAGCCGCTGCCCCATGCGGGCGTCAGGTTTACGAGTGGGGAGCGTAGCCGCGGCTTCCAGGGAGGGACCCGGGTGCTGCCTGTTTTCCCCTCGCGATTGGGTCGGAAAAACCGGCACTTCGTCTGGGGACTGCTGGGGTGGGGGGCAGCACGTGGACCCCCAGACTCCGGAGACCCGAGGCGCCCTGTGACGCGGGCCTGTCTGTCCCTGGAGGACTGGGGGCTGACTTTCCATCGCCCTGCCCTGAGCATGGCCCCCAGCTCCTCGCCTCATTGCTGGGGGCTGGCGGGTCGGGGCTGGGGACCTGAGGTCTGCGAGGAAGGGGCTCCGGGGAAGGACGTGAGGGTCTTTCAACCCCATTTGGCTTCAGATGATAGTGGCCGCCGCATTCACTCCCGAGGAGGCTGCAGCCGAGCCCCGCTGCCCTCTCCCCTGCCCACTGCCATGGCCCGGCCTGGGGTGGGGGCTGAGCCCCCGATGGCTTAGGGCAGCGGTCACTCATTCTCTCCTGGGGCTGCAGCCAGGGTCCGGGGTGGGGGGGGGGGGGGGGCGGGTCTGGAGGCTGGAGGGAGCCCCTGCCCCTGCCACCCAGGGGCTGCTGGTGTCTCCGTCCTCTCCTCGTATGCAGACACCCGCCTTCTCCAGAGAAAGCCACGTTCTGCGGACTAGAGTGGGGGTGGATTTGGGGGGACATGCGTCACTCAGTCCACGGCAACTGGCCGCCGGGGGCCTGGTCTCATAGCTCAGGGTGTCCGGTGCCCGCCCCTTGCCCCGCGCCGGGCAGTGCTGCTGGGTGCGGGGTCCTGAGTGTGGTGGCAGCCGCAGGCACTCCTGGCGGCGCGGGGACAGGCGCGGGCGGCCGGTAGGTGGTGCCCCGTCCCGCAGGCCGCTCCCGGCACCGCTGCGCAAGCTGGCCACATCTGGAAATGTTTGATTTGATATAGTGTCGTTTTACTTTGCAGAAATGAGCGTAAGCGGTTTTTTAACCCACCAAGTGAGAAATGTGATCTGGGTTTTACTACCGACCCTTTAAATAAAAAACAGATCGCTTATTAAACCATTATCTATCAAGGATGTAGGGGGGGGCCGACAGCCCGGGACCAGGCGCGGACGGGAGCGGACATGACTGTGTCCCCCGGCCGGGTGGGGGGCACCCACGCCCGCTCCTCCTAACGGGGGCACTGGGGTTGGGACCCGACCACCACTGCCTGGTCCCGTGGGCCCCTCAGCCGGTGGGGGGCAGAGGTTTGGCCAGTGTCCCTGCTGGTGGCCAGCTCAGCTTGACCGGAAATGGAGACGGGACCCCAAATTTGTGCTCCCTGTCAGGGCATCTGGAGAGAGGCTGCAGGGACACGAGTGGCTTGAGTTCACTGGGTCAGGCAGGACCCCTGGTTGCTGGCCACCCGGCCCGCTGCCAAGCGCACGTCCCTTCTCTGCTCCTCCTTCCTCTGACCTCACAGAGGCTGAGTGGCTCTGGCCATGTGGAGCCCATGGGGGTGACAGGCCACCCGCCCTTACCTGCCAGCCCCCGCCATGCTCCTGGCCCCTCGTCCAGGGTCCAGCCTGCTGGCTTGTCCCACCCCCAAGACCGTCCTCACGCTGAGCTCTTTTACTCCTTCCCATGGTGCCCCCCTGGAGGTGCCCTAGGGGACATCCCTGGGGGACCTGCAGGGTCACAGGACGTCCACCTGGGTACCTCCCACCAGGCCATTTCAGGGTGTCTCGCTGAGGTGTGAAAGGGCCTGGGGTCTCATGCTGCACCCCAAGCGGTCGTGCACCCCCACTCAGCCCGCCTCTGCCCGCCTCCCAAGATCCCCTGAGCAGGAACCCAGGGGCAGGCTGGGGAGACGTCGAGCTGCCCAGAACAAGGTCAGGGCAGTTCCAAGGGCGGCACTGGGGGCAGTCCATGGGACACGGTCAGCGAGCAGAGGCGAGTGGACAGAGCTAGGGGAGTCCGATGGGGTGTCAAGGTGGATGGAGCAAAGTTGGGGGCCTCCAGCCTGGGGGCCGAGCCACAGAGCGATACCAGGGAGAGGAGCCAGGGCTCGGGGCTTGTGGGGGTGACGCCGGGTGGAAACTGGCTGGGGGCCTGTGGGATCCCTGACCTCTGGGCGGGGTCTGCTCCCTGCACACCCAGGAGCGGATGTGCCGGTCCCAAGATGCCGTCTGGTGTGATGCCCACAGGGTGGGCCGTGGACCCCCAGGGCTGTGAGGTGCCGGGTCCTCACTGTTGGGCAGGGTCCCAAGGGTACCGGGTGCTGTCTACACTGCACTTGCCTGTGGCGGCATCGGCTTTTGCCATCGCTGTCGCCCCTGTCCTCCCTCCATGTGCTGAGTCCCTAGTTGGGGGAGCTTCGAAGGTGCAGGGGCCACTGACGTCCCCGTCTCATCCCGTCCATGCAGCCAGGAATGTCCCCACAGCCTGGGCCTCGCCGTGTCACCCCCTTTGTGGAAGGGTCGGCCGGCCCTGGAGGTGGGCATTGGGGGCTCAGGGGTCAGTGCTGATTGCTGGGGTGTCAGGGAGGGGCAGGCTGCTCAGGTCAGGAAGGGGGACCCCGGTGGGAGCCCCCAGGAGAGCAGAGGCAGTAGGAGCAGCGGGGAGGCCAGAGGATTGGGTCACGCTGGGGCAACTGTCCTGAGCAAAGGTGGAGGCCAGTGTCGGTCAGCCTTTCAAGAGGACCATGGACGTCCAGGTGGCACGGCTGGTGCCGCACCCCAAAATCCCAGTGACACCCCTAATGCCAGGCAGGAGCTGTGGTGCTGGCTGTGCAGGCCCGTGGGGAGCACTTTGCTTGGCTGTGTTCACTCCTGATGACAAGTGTGTAGGGTGGCAAACAAGGAGGGGACCAGAGTGGGTTAGCAACTCGCCCAGGTCACACAGCATGTCAGTGACAGATGCAAAGCTTGAGCCCTGGGGGACGCACTCCAAAGCTGGGTGGGGGCTGGTGGAGTGGCGCAGAGGAAGGGGTGCCCGTTGGAGGGGTTCCCTGATGTTTCTTCCAATTGGCAGCACTGCTTGGGCCGGCAGGAGGGGTTCTGGGCACCTTTGGCCCAAAAGAGCAGGGCGGTCAGTGAGGTGACCCCGAGGTCATGCCACTCCTGTCCACGGAGGCCGGGGCAGCCACCACGGAGCATCCTACAAATGGTGTGGGGTTGTGGGGTCGGTGGTGGCCACGTGGCTGCCTGGAGGGCCCCCCTGTACTTCCTCCTGCCCGCACTGGACTGGCCGGGGTCAGATTTATCTCCCCTGTCACGGCCGATAGAAATATGGGGCCGCTCCGCCTCCGTGTAGTGAAATGGCAGAGCCGGGATTGGGCGCATGCGTGATTTATGGGTCCAGGCCGGCACAAGCCCCGCTGTGGCCCCGAGCGGGGCGTCTGGGAAAGGTGGACCTTCTGGGAGGCTCTGACCTTGGGGGCCTCTGGACCGGGGACCCTTGGTGGGACGACGGTGGGGCCGGTGCCCTGGCGGGGGTGGCTGGGACCACCTCTAAGCGGGCATAGGAGTGTCAGGCCTTGGGTGGTTGGGACGCAGCGTCCCCAGGTGGAGCTGGGAAGAGGGGCTGGATTTGGGCTGGGGGGCTCCCAGGGCTCCGTGGCTGAGGTCTGGGTTAGAGCCCCAAGGGCGACCCCATAGCTCCCCTGCAGGATGCACCCCCGCACCGCTTGCTCCTCTGGCCCAGGTTCCTCCAGCCCATCTGTCCCGACCCCCCCCACCTTGGGGGCCTGCCTCCTGCTTCCGGGCTGCTCCCACCCTTTTCTGGCCCACTGCTTCTGGAAGGGTCCGCCTAGGGGTCATCAGCCGATGGGCCCAACCACGGCTCCTTTCGGTTCCCGCCCCACTCCGCCTCTGAAGGGCCCGGAGCACTGGGCCCCTGACCTTGGGCCATGACAGTGTTAAGCTGTGGGGAGGTGAGTGAGGGTTGCAGAGCTCCACAGCCATGCCCACTGCAGCCCAGGAGGGCACCAGACCCAGGGTGGGGGTGTCAGCTGGGTGTGCAAGGCTGGGTGTGCATGATTGGGTGTGCATCACGGCTGGGTGTGTGGTATGGCTGGGTGTGCAGCACAGCTGGGTGTGCATCGGGGCCGGGTGTACATCGGGGCTGGGTGTGCAGTATGGCCGGGTGTGCAGCGTGGCCGGGTGTGCAGTATGGCCAGGTGTGCAGTGTGGCCGGATGTGCAGCGTGGCCGAGTGTGCAGTATGGCCAGGTGTACAGCACGGCTGGTTGTGCAGCATGGCTGGGTGTGCAGCATGGCCAGGTGTACAGCATGGCCGGGTGTGCAGTGTGGCTGGGTGTACAGCGTGCCTGGGTGTACAGCATGGCTGGTTGTGTGGCATGGCTTGTTGTGCGGCGTGGCTGGTTGTGCAGCGTGGCTTGTGCAGCGTGGCCGCAGCAGTTTCACCCTCCATGGCCTGCAGGAGGTTCCAGCAAATCCCGGAGCCCAGGCGTGGCCGCACCCTGAGGCGCTGCAACCGCAGTGGGAGGTGCCATTCCAGGGCCGGTGCTGAGCCAGCTGTCCAGGCGGGCACTGTCTTGGTGCACGTCTGCTCCCTGTGACCTCTGCAGGCCACGGGGATGGACAACCCCCCGGGGGTGATGCTCCTGGGGAGCCTGTTGGGGACAGGCAGGTAGGCTCACCTGCCCACGATGCTGATGGGGAAACAGAGGCTCAGGGAAGAGGATGTGGTGGTGGCCTGGCATGGGCAGCACCAGGCAGGAGATGCTGTGGGGTCAATTCCGGGGGGGTGGGGGTACCCACCACCGAGTTGCCCCTGGGCCCAAAGGGGACTTGGTGTGGTTGGTGCACCGGTCAGGGAAGGGCATTCGGGGTGGGGGACAGAACCTCTGCAGAGGCATGGGGGCGGGCGGCCTTGCACACCGTGTACTCCGAGGCCAGGGTGGGGGCCTGGGGGGCAACTTCAAAGGGCCTGGATGTTCGCTGGCTCGGGCATCTGCATCTGGGCGGCGTTTGAGCAGGGGGTCAGGGTGCAGAGACCGGCGTGGCTGGCAGGACCCATGGAAGGGCCCATGTGGGCTTCTGGGTCATCCCTGGGCACAGGGATCTGCCTCTGGGAAGTGGGGTGCGAGGTGCAGGCAGCCAAGCACGAGAGCCAGGCGTCCAGGGTGGGGGCAGGCTGGGGGCCAGAAGGGTCAGTCCTCAGCTCACCCCTGCACCTGCCTGCAAGCCCCAGGATCTCTTCTTTGCTGAAACCCTTGTGGTTGCAGGGGCTCGGCTGAGCTTGTCCCCACCCCCACCTCACTGCAAGGGCAGGGAAAGCCAGTGGGCAGCACTGGGCCTGTCCCTGGGGAGCTGGAGACTGGCTTGCAGTTTGTGGGGAACAGAGCTGGCCCCTTTCTGCCAGCCCAGGTTTTGAGGCTCAAAGGAGGGTGCAGAGAGGGTGGGCTCCCTGCAGCTCCTCTGGGACTGGAAGAGAAAGGAGGTACCGGGAGTTCCATGGGGCTGTCCCTGCTGCCTTCCTGGCCTACAGTGGCTGCCTAATGAGTGTTTGTTGGATGAAGGCGTGAAGCAATGGCACATGAGACCTGAGTCCAGAGTAAGCATGGGGCAGGCTGACAGCGGCAGCTGCACAGGGGGCCTGGGAGCTGAGGGGTGCAGGGTATAGCCCTGGCTCTGTGATCCCCGCTCTGGGACCTCCTGTGTGCAGTGCCGCCCAGGCCCCAAGGCCAGGTGGACGCCTTCCCACGACCTGAACCCCAGTCGGCTGTGAGGCGGGCAGGTCTGGCCAGGAGCCCTGGACCTTGTCACCCCAGAGCCCCCAGCCCCAGAAAGCACCTGAAATGCAGCCCGTCGCTGCAGGGCAATCTCAGGTTCAGAACATGCTCCCTTCTGCACCAACGCACGTGGCCCTCAGGTGACAGAGGCCCGGCCTTCTCCACCTCCTTCGCCCCTGTCAGGCCCCACCTCGTCCCTTGCCCTGAGCAGTCACGTCGCATATGCCATGGAGAGCCCAGGACCTTGTCCTGCCATGGCCGTGCGGCCTGGACCCAGGAAGGGCCAGGACACGGCGCCCCCAGCCGCCCCGGGCACCGTGATTGAATGTCGCAGCCCCCTCTGGGCGCAGGCTCTGGGCTCCACCCTGCCTTGCGCGGCCGAGCTTGGGAAAAGCCATTACCGCCATGTCATTAATCTGGGGCTGCCGCCGCGGGCGCTCGGCCCCTCGGTTTAATGGGCTCTGCTTCCTGAGCGCTGGAGCCATGCTGCTCGCCTCTCTTGATCAGCTTTGTTTAATTATCAAAATATTTGATGCAGAAAATTGACATGCGTTCTGAAGGGCCTGCCCTCCCCCCGCCTGGCTCGTGGTGACATTGAGCCTTGGCCGCTGGGCCCCTCGCCTCGAAAGAGCCCGGGCGGGCGGAGGCGCCGAGCGGCTGCACGTCTGGGGTGCCCGCTGCAGTCTGGGGCTCCCCATCTCCTCCCTGCCCAGGCCCCCTCAGGGGCGCACACGTCCCCTCCCACATGGCCTGCGCTCGCCCCAGGTCCTCTCCTGGTGTGACGCAGCCCCATGCATGATTCCGTCTGCATTCCGCCTGGGCAGGGACTCTGTGCACGTGTGCCCATGTAAGCCCTACAAGCGTGTGCTTGGGCAAGCCTGGGTGCATGCATGAGCCCGTGTGCATGCCCTGTGTGTGTGTGTGTGTGCCCTATATACTGGCTGTGTGTTACGGTCTCTTGTGTGCCATGTGTGTACTCGTGTGATCCCTGTGTGTGTGCCCCACGTGTATGCCTGCGTGAGCTCAAAGCGTCCATGTGTCCCTGTGGATTGCCTGTGTGCCCTGCACATGCACGCGTGTTCACACGTGTGCATGTGTGTGTGTCCGCATGTGCCCCTCCCCAGCACCTGTCCCCCCGGCCCGTGCCATCTGTGTGACTTGCTTTGGCTTCCGGCAGGAGGCGGCATCTTGGGGTCCCCGTGCGAGCGCCAGGCTGAGGCCCAGGAGGCTTTCGGGCAGGGCTGGCGAGGGTCGGGGATGGGGGGCAGGAACCCTAGTGGAGCTCTGCTGCCCGCGGGGAAGCAAACCCTGAGCCCCTCACACGCCCCTGCTCCTCTGGGCTGGGGACCTGGGCCGGAATTTGCCCTTTCCCGCAGCTCATTTTCAGATGTCAGGGAATTTTCGAAACAGAAAGCAGTTTCAAGGTTGAGAAGGTGGCACTATGGAAACCAGTCGCGGACGGCCGCAGCAGTGTAGGCTTGCACTCGGATCCTCACCCCGCAGCAAATGGCGCACGGAGGCCGGGCCTGGGGAACCGCGGCCTCATTTTTACCTGCAGGAAAGGGACACCGAGAAACGCTGAGGCCATGAAGGGCACTAGCCCAGCCCCCGAGCCTGGCTGGGCGCCTGGGAAGGGGAGGCATTCCCTCCCCCCATTCCTGGTTCCTCTGGACCCCCTTTGGAACCCTGAACTGGTGCCCCCTGTACTGGCGTGGGCCAGGCTGACTGTGGGTAGGCCCTCAGGGGGCAGGCAGCCACCCGCCTTCCGATTTGCTCCCGGCCTCCCACCCCAGCCCTGGGAAAATGAGCCACTCTGCGTGCTCTCTCACGGAGCTCCCTGGAGCTGCTGGGGCAAATGGCCACACACTGGGGCTTCCAACCCTGGCCTTTCATTCCCTCCAGGCTCTGGAGGACGAAAGTCCAAAACTGAGGCGGAGGCAGGGCCGGGGACCCCTGGAGGCTCTGGGCTCCGTCCCCACGGCCAGCATTCCTGGGCGCCCCCAGCTCGTGGCTGCATCTCTCGTCCCTCCTGCCCCGTCGTCGCTCAGCCCCTCCCCAGCCACGGTGCTGGTCTGTGTCCAAACGCCCCTTTTCCTTTAGGGTCAGTCTACAGGCTGGCCTGGTTTTCACTAACCCCATCTTCTGAGACCCTGACTCTGACAAAGATCACTGTCACGGGGCAGGGGGCAGCACGTGAACCTGTCCTCTCAGGGGTCCAGCCCGGCCCAGCCCAGGGCTCCACCTTGCCGTGTCCCCACCCACTGTATATTCACAGCTCCCTGTGCCGGCCTCCCTGCGGGGTGAGATGGAGCCCCGAGCCCCACGTTTGCCCCCTGACCGTACCCGGGGCTCCCCAGGCTGGTGTCCAGTGGGAGGAGCCCCTCCTCTGGGGAGCGGTGCTGGGCCCACACCAGGGGAGCCGAGCACCCACAGACCCTGCTCTGGCTCGCGATGGTTGGTCCGAGTATTTTCTCGGGGCTTTGCTGATTTTGTTGAGAGTGTGCATGAGCTGTGTGGCCTGAGGAGGGTGCAGGGGAAGACCGAACCTGGCGGAGGCCAGCAGCGATGGGGTGTCATGGGCAGTGCCGGGTGTGAAGGGGGGCCTGGGCACCCCCGCCAACCTGCGGGAAGTGGTGCCCCATCCTCACTGGAGCTGGTGTGATGTGCTAAGGCCACACATGGCGTAGGGTCGAAACACAAGTCCACGAAACACCCTGGGGGATTGGAAGATTCTCCCAATAGCTGAGGGTCAACGACAGGCACAGGGGAGTTCTGAGGAGGCCAGGGAGCACTGAGACAGACACAGGGGAGCACTCGGACAGCACAGGGGAGCACTGCGGAGGGATGCCAGAGAACACCAGGATGGTCGCAGAAGAACAGGAGGGCAGGCACAGGGGAACATCAAGGCTGGTGCCAGGGACCACTACGATGGACACAAAGGAGCAGTAGGACGGGCAAAGGGGAGCACTATGGTTGGGCCGAGGGGAGCACTCAGGATGGGTGCCAGGGAGCAGTAGGATGGGCCCAGGGGAGCACCACGGGAGGAGGCTGCAGGCTCCAGGAACGGGCAGCGATGGTCTCTGGCCTGCCTGCACGGCCGGTCTATCGTTGGTGCTCGCATACCGGGCAACTGCCCGTCTGTCTGGGTCGAGCCCAGGTGGGGGGTGAATGAGCAGGCTGGTAGGTAACCATGGAAACGACCCGCCGTCCCGCCCTGACCCCCGGTCCTCCACTTGTTGTTCCCGCTGCGCGGAGACGGGGCGTGGAAGCTTCTGCCCTGGGCGAGCCTTCTGCCTCTTCATGGCAGAGGCGGCTCCCACCCGCCGGAGCTGGTTGAGCCCCTCATCCTCAGATCTGAGGCCGAGGGCCTTGGTGCCAGGAGTGGGGGCCACTGCTCCAGGGGTGCGTCCGGGGATTGTGCTCTCCCAGCCAGCGCCTGTGCCTCAGCCACAAGGGCTGAGCCCCCTCCCCGGGCGCGTGTGTGCGGTTGTGTGCTCAGCTTACAGCAACAGGCCCTCCCAGGCCTTGACTTCCTCCCAAGGGTCACAAGCACTGCCGCCCTGGACTCACCTTCCTTGGGGACCTCCGGGGACCCGAGGCCGAGGGCGGGTCCTGTCCCCTGGGCACACGCCGCCCAGCCCCGCCCCCACTGCCCCCTCCCCACAGGCCCATCTTTGAGGTGCTTTGTCCCCACCACTTGTGGGTGGCAGCCCTGCGGGTCTGCGCCCCACACAACCCCACAGCTCGCCGCGCCCACCTGGACCCCGCCCCTCCCAGCCCCTCTGGGCCAGGCCACGAGTGACCTGCTGCTCCGTGTGGCCTCCTGACCTCGGCAGAGGTGGCCCATGGGGTGGGGGGGAGGGGGAAGAGGGGGGAGAGGAAGGAGGGCCAGAGGAAGGAGGGGGAGGGAGAGGGGAGGAGTGGGGGTGAATTTGCTTCCAGCAGCCCCCGTCTGGCCTCACCCTCAAGCCACCTCCTACGTGAAGCCCCAAACCGCACCCCAGCCATGTGCGCCCTTTGGGTCCCGCCTGGCCCTCAGCTCTGCACCCTTGGGTGCCCTCGGCTGCCCACCCTCCCTGCACAAGCACACGTTGCCAGGTCCACACCAGAGGCCCCTGGCACCGCACTCCTCAGCCCTCTGCACTCGGCAGCTTGAGGAGGGGGGCTGCCAGGCGGGGGCCGCATGGCCGCGGGTGGGGCAGTGTCCCCTGTGTGACCTGAGGCCTGGAAAGCTCCTGCCCTCCTTCCCTGCTCAGGTGGCCACGGCCCACCCTGACCCGGCCTCGCTGTGGAGCCCCCGTGAGGGCCCAGCTGCTGGGCCCCACCCGCCCCTGGCCGCATGGGGAGCAGTGAAGCTGGAGTCGGGGGCTTGGGGCTGTGTACGGTCCCTGCTCCTGCAGGTGAGGGGTCGCCCTCGCCAGGGGCTGCTGGGGGGCCTGGGGCCGAGGGCATTAGGGGGCCTTCTGTGCCCTGGGGCACAGTCTCGCTCCACTCAAGAGTGTCCTGCGAGCCACGTGCTGCCCCCTCTCCTCCCTGCCAGGCCTCATCTCCGTGGAGACGTGGAGTCCCTAGTGGTGCCCAGTGGCCTCCCACGGCGCAGGGTCTACAAGGGGCCCAGGGGAACCGGCCCCTCCCCTGGCAAAGGTGTAGCTGGAGCAGGTGGGACTTTGAGCAGAGACCCTGAACGGCTGGCGGTGGGGCCAGGCAGCGGGGGCGGCCGGGGTCTCGGGACCCCGGGGAGCTCTCAGGGTGTCTATGGAGACAGCAAGCCCTCCCTGCTGCCCTTGTTCGGGGTGGGGGAACCAGCCCAGGTATCAGGCGGAAGCCAGGCCTGTGGGAGGGTCTGGACTCACGCCCCCCTGGGGCCCCCCAGGCCGATCTTGGGGATACTGAGGAGCCCAGCGTGGGACGCTCAGCTACAGGCGAACTTCAGGGCAACAAGAGATCATCTGCGTGTTAGTCCAAGTGTGTCCCGAGTATTGCACAGGACGTATTCATGCTAAAAATTCCTCTCCCCTCCCGGTGGGCTCCGGTGGGGTGAAGGGGCGGGCAGAGGGGCCGTCTGCAGTGGCTGGGGAGCCCTGGGGACTGGGTGGCCTCACCCTTGCTCAGGGGTCAGAGCTGGGAGGCAGCCGGGCTCCAGACACCCCACAGGCAAGCACCTCGGGTCCCTCAGGACTGGGTTGGGCCCTGGGGGCGCCTCGTCCCCTTTCTCACTGCTCCAAGAGAGGCGCCGGGGTTGACCGGTGCCAGGGGTGGCCTGTCCGCTGGGCCGAGGGGCTGTGCGTGGCATGGACGGGGCAGCCCACCCAGCGGCGGCGGGGTCCCGGGCCCAGCCCCTTCCCGAAGCCCTTGCATGTGATCCGTGGAGCCCGGAACGTTCCGGGAGAGAAATATGGAAGCAATTACTCCGAGAGCCGTCGTTCGGGTAATTCCCAAAGAGACACGCGGGCCGGCACTCCCGCAGCCCGCGCTGGGCTCTAATGAAGCAATTAAGGCAAGCATCCTCCGACTTTGATCTCAGTGGGGTAATTTTTACAAAAACATCACGGAGTGATAGATACCCATAACTCAGAGTCCTTAATTGTACTTAATTTGTTTGGAATACGAATGTGCATTTAATTAAACCCCAGCTCGGCCCGCATGCTTCAAGCAGTGCTGTCAAGGAAAATTAAGGCCCAGTTTGCTTTCAAAGTTACTGGTTTCTATCAGGCAAGGACAGCGGTCTTCGAACAGAAGGTTAGAGATAATTAGGCTGAGAGCTACAGCCCCAGAGTGGAGCGCCAGCCCCGCTGCCGCGAGGTGGGGGGAGCTGCAGGCAGGAACCTGGCCGGGTGGCGGGCGGCAGGGGAGGGGGCTTGGCTGGAGCGGGCCCCTGTCCACGGGCCTTCCCCCGGAGAGTCCCATCCCCCAGGCCCTGCTTCTCGGCCACTCACAGACATGGGACATCCGTTCTGGAAGGCCTGGGACCACCCAGACCACCGCACAGATCAGAGGTGGGGAAACTGAGGCCCAGAGCGAGGGGCCGGCCTTCTCTGCAACCATGCCAGGAGGCTGCCCTGGCTCTCCTAACTGCTGGTCCACCAGCATTCCTGCCGCTGCCCCTGTCCCTGACGGTGATGCCTGCGGTTCCCCCTGGCGTGGCCATGTGTGGAGGCCCGTGGGGGAGCTGTGGAGGGTGTTGGGCGCCGAACCTCTGCTCTGGGCCGAGGTGCAAATGAGAAAGGGGGCAGGTGAGTCCAGCTCTGCCCTGTGCACCTGGGCCCTGGGCTCCTGGGCCACAGCAAGGGGGACAGGGACTCCTGGTGGTCACGACCCTGCCTCTGCCTGGAGAACCCAGGCTGCCAGCGAGGGGGCCGCCCCGTTAGGGGCCACATACGGGGAGCTAGGGCCATGCAAGACAGAGAAGCCCTCATTTCTAATCTGAGAGCCAGGGGTCCACCAACAGGCACAGGCACGCTTCAACAGCACGTGTGCGATACACAAAACACACATACACATGTGTGCATGCACCCATGGGCAATGCATGACACACGCTCATGGCACATATGTGTATATATCCCAGGTGCAATATAGGATGCACACACATGGCACCTGTGTGCATACGCTGCACATGCAATAATACATGGCACACACACATGGTACATGTGTGCATACAACCCCATGTGGAAACACAACACGCAAATGGCCCTTGTGTGCACACTCATTATGTTCAATACACAATGTGTACACACACAGCACATGTGTGCAGATGCCCTGTGTGTAATTCATGATACACATGGCTCACATGCGCATATGCTCCACTTGTAATACATGACACACACATACACATGTGTGCATGCACCCCATGTGCAAAACCTGACATGTATGCATGGCACCTGTGTGTGTGCACCCAATATGCAATACACGACATACACACATAGCGCACATGCCTATGCCCCACACGCAATACATGGCACACACATGACCCGTGTGCACGCACTCATGTGTAATATATGACACACGTACACATGTCACACATGCACATGTGCCCCACATGCAACATACACACAGTGCAGGCCACACGTAAACCACAAGTGCAGACACGAACGCAACATGTGTGCACATGCAGAATGCACACACGTGCAGCACATGCAGAGGCATTTGCTCACACTCATGTGTACTTAGGCAGAGACGTGGAAACACTCAGAGCCACACATGTACATTACATGCTCACTTGCATTTCCCTACTCACACATGTGTCACCTCCCCACATGCTCACACAGATGTACACATGACACACAGTACACACCCACACACCTGCGCACAGTTGCATCCAAGGACACAACTGTACAAACACATGTGCACAGCCAATGGGCACATACTGCACGACATCGTACACAAGCACACACCATCCACACGCTCACACCTGCACCTGAGGGTCCCATGGCTGCCTTGGGGGCGATGGGTCTGGGCCCAGGACCTTGGCTTCTCTCTAGGCTGCCCCCTCCTTGCCCCATGAGGTCGAGGTGCCACCTTGACCAAAACCCAAGAACGAGCCCTTGCTCCCTCTGGCCTGAATGACTCGTCCCCTCAGACACACCCTGGTGTGTGGGTCCCCAGATGAGGCCCCTGTGGCCATGGCAGTGCTTCCCACTTGGGCCTTCTTGGCCAGGGACATGGTGGCTATACCCTGTGTGCTCTGCCCGCACCCTGCCCGCAGCGGGGCCCTGGAAAGGGGTGGTGGCCTCCAAGGCTCCTCCCTCCTGGCCACGGCGCATTTCGAAGCTGCAGCATCTGCAGCCTCAGCTCGTCCTGGGCAGCCCGGAGCCCCTTCCCTGGACCCTACACCCCTTAATCTTAGGTTGTGCTGTGCCTATGCCAGCAACGCCCTTAGGGGCTGTAACTGGGAGGTCTGGTTATCACATGCCCACCACCTCATTGTGCACTCACCCCTCGTCACACCCACCACCATTGCACACCCACCATCTCATCACACGCCCACCACCTCATTGCACGCCCATTACCTCATCGCACGCCCACTGCCTCATTGCATGCCCACCATCTCATCGCACGCCCACCACCTCCTCACACAGCTCCATTCCTTTGGTGACATCAAGTCTCTTGATCCTGTCTTAGGGATTGGCAGTTCATATCTGATTTAGTAGGTGTAAGTGTGCCAGAGGTCGGGTGACAGGGCCTTGGAATTTTGGTGACGTTTCTGGGGGTCCAGGAGCCTACGACTGCCCCCAGCAAGGAGAAGCAGACGGCGAGGGCAGCCTTGGGGCTCAGAGCCCTCCCTCCCACCCTGGGTTCAAGCCACCGCTCCCCAGCCCCTGGCTGAGCCCTGGGCCTCCGGTGTGCATGGGGCCAGGCACGGGCAATGACCTCGGGGGTCCGTGACAAATGGGGGTGCTGTGCTGAGCCCCGGGTTTCTGTGCCAAGAGGACTGCAGAGCATGACCGAGGGCTGGGGAGCCGAGTCTGTCTCCTGCCCAGCTATCTGCTCCTTCGAGAAATAGCTCCTGATGTCCCTCCTGCCTGGACCACGTGCTGGGCTACAGCTGCTGGTCACCGCTGCACCCACGCTGCTTCCTGCTGGCCCACGAGGCTGGAGGGCCGAGCATGCCTGCCTTGCCACCACGTGGTCACAGCATAGTGGGGGCCAGGCTGCAGCCGGTCAGGAGGCACAGACAGGAGGACAGAGTGGGCAGCTGGAAGCTGCCCTCTCCCCTCCAGCCCACCCGGCTTCTTGGGTCTTTCCCACGACCCTCAACTGACAATGGAGAGACTTGGGCCTGGATTTGGAACGTCCTGAACTAATTCCTTGATAGGCGTATGTCCCAGGCCCATGCTCGCCAGTGGGCACCTCCAGACCACCTGCTGGGGCCACCGGGACAAGCAGCGCATGTGGCTACCCCAGCTCAGAACCCGAAATCAAACAGCCCCAGCCTCACGTGGCAGCTCCCAGGATCGATGCCGCCTACTGCTGTCAGTGGGTCCCTTGGGGCCGCTCCCACCACGGCAGGGCCACCACTGTCCTCCTGGCTTAGGACTCGTCTGCCCTGACAGCTGCGCCATGGCCAGCACTGCGACCCGTGGACGTGGCTTTGCCTGTTCCCCGCACAGTGTCTCCTTGGCCAAGGACCTGCTTCACACACCCGGCGATGGGCTTGTGGCCTCCGAAGTTGCCAGGTCATCCTTGGACAGTGGGCCCGGTGGCCTCGGGTTGGCCTTGTCAGGGGCAGGGGCTGGGGGAGGTCCCTTTGCCCAGTCACGGGGCAACTGGGCTTCGTGCCCTGCCCGGCTGGCCGCCCCGCTGCGGGCTGAGCTTTGTGTCCTGAATCCACAAAGGGCGCGCGGGGCCGCTGCTCCTGGGACCAGACACCTGGATGCAAGAACTGGGGAGGGGGGGCTCCATCGCAGGGTCTTTGCGCCCCATCCCCGCGACCCTGGGCTCTGCCGCCTTAACTGCCCTGCTGCCCATGGGAGGGAGGCGTCCACCAGGGGACACAGCGTCGGCACCACCAGCTTGGAAGTCGAAAGACCCTGGCTGGTTTTTTGAGGTCCCCAGGACCCGGGACTAATTGGCCAAGGGGAAGCCTAAGAGCTGCCCGGGGTGACCAGCCACATGCAGGGGGGCGTTGGGTTATTGCTGAAATGAAGACTTGGGTGGAGCCCGGGGCTTCCCCAGTGTGCCCCCCGGGCTTCCACGTGGCATGGTGACATTCATTTGAGGGCTCTGACAACCACAAAAGAAAGAGCAGGATGACTGCAATGGACCCCAGGCCATGATGATTTGGGGGTATCAGGGGGAGGTCCCCGTCCGGCTGAGGCGCCGAGAGAGGCGAAGGAACCGATGGAAGAAGGAGGGGAGTCGGGGACAGGGGTGGAAACTGAGGCGGCGCCGGGCGAGGGTGAGTCTATGCCAATCCCTCTGTCCTCCCGTTTCCTTCCCCGGTCCTTACGCCCGGGTCCCCAGCAGCAGTGCCGGGACAGCGGAGCCTGTGGTACAAAGTGTCCAGGTGGGGCCCGACTGCGCTGGAAGAACTGGCACCGGGGGGCAGGTCCCCGACTGCTGCGGAGGAGCCGGCCTCCTGGCCCCTGGGTTTCATCTCCCTTTCTGCGGGGAGCCTGCGGGAGCCTTTGCTTTGGCGATGAGCATTTGCAGAATATCCGGCAGAAACCTGGGCTGTGGTGTGGCCGTGCGGAAGCTGGGGCAGGTGTGGATGGGCGAGGGGACGGCCGGTCACTCCCCTCTTTTCTCCCGGCCCCTCTCCCACTCTTGCAGACTTGTCGGCGCTGCAGCTGGGAGTCCACAGACGGAGTTTCTCCCGGTCAGCGGGCTTCCTGTGGGTGTCTGTCAATGGGGACCCTTGCGGGGCGGGGGGCGGGGGCAGGGGCTGGGGGGGAATCCCTTGCACACGGCTGCCGCTTGTCCAGTTGCAGCCAGTGCACTCGGGGCCACTGCTGCTGCCGGCCCAGCCTCCAGCTTCTCTTAGTCCTTCCAGAACCATCCATCTTGTGCCCCTTAGAGCCACCAGCAGCCTCTGGTCAATGCCCCTGGCTGGAGGGTGAAGCCCCCGACCTCTTTCTTAGGTCCCCTCACCAAGGGCGGGAGGAGC
>PVIY010040575.1:0-22270 GCA_004026745.1 Myrmecophaga tridactyla
GGGGGTTGCTGAGGGCAAGATAAAAGCCCAGCCCAGCTGGGTGGACAGCTTCTCTGCCTCCTGGGGTGGGACTCCTGGTGGCCCGCCCCACTCCCCGGAACCCGGCCTTGCCGGTGTGCAAGCTCCAGGTGAGGGCCGGGCCTGCTCGCCTTCATGTGGGGCTGGGTGGGGCACAGGGGCCGAGAACCAGGAAGTCTGAGGGGCTTGGGGTACCTCCTCGGGTCTGATTGCAGTGTGCTCGCACTGAGGAGACCCCCACTGAACAGTGCCCCTCCCAGGGGAGAACCTGCGGCTTGGGTTTGTCTGTCCTGACCCTGAGCTCCGCAGCAAAGGTGAGGATGGGCTAAATAACACTCTTTACTCTGATCTGTCTCATGCCCACGTCTGGTGCGAAAACCCCAGACGGAAGTCTGTCAGGTTGTCGTAGCAGAACGATTTTCCTGAGTCTGCAGAATCTTCTGTGCCAAGGTCATAATGTCACATGGGGAAGTAAGCTGGAGCGCCAGCTGCCCAGCGGGGTGACTGTTAGCCGTGGGCAGTGGGCAGCAGGTGAGCCCCTGAGACGAGGCCGAATCCTCCACAGGCTGGATTTCAAGGAAGAATATTGTAAAATATCTCACTGATGGCTTTTTGACTACATGTTGAGATGACATTTGGGATATCTTGGGTCAAATAAAATGCATTATTAAACGAACATCACCTTTTCCTTTTCCTTTCTAATGCAGCCTCTGCCAGCTCCTGCTGGCCACCTTGGGTGGTGGAGCAGCGAGTCCTGGCCCTGCCTCCTCTCCTGGCTGTGCTGTCTGAGAGGGGCACTGCCTGCCCCTGCCCCTGCCCAGCAGCACAGGCCCAGCTTGTTTTCTGCTCTTGCACCTTCTTTAAGCCCAGTCTTGTCTTGAGGACTGGAGGACAGAGGTGAAGAGGTTTCCAAACGTGCTGCACCCCACCCTGCAAGCCCGGCTGGCGACTGGGAGCGCCCACCCTGTCCACTGTTCCATGCTGGGATGGCTGGGATGGCAGTGTTGGGCGAGGGGCAAAGGCTTTTCTGCTGAGGATGCCCTCTCCTGGTTCCTAGAAACGTGGCTAGACAGTAGTTTCTCGCAGACTTCCTTGAACTGTTCATTCAACAGGCAGATGTGTGACTTTGGTGCCCGTCAGGGAGTGGGGCTGGAGCTGGGTGCAGAGGATAGCGCGGTGTGGGACCCGCCCTCGGCTGCCCGCTGCTGGTGGGGGAGGGGCGGTGTCACGTGACCATGACTGAGTGGGGCCCCTGGTGCACCCCAGAACTCAGCAGGGCTTGCCAGCTGGGGCAGGGCCGGGCAGCTCTTCCAGACAGGACTCTGTGACAAACACTCCTCTCAGCCAGGCAGCGGCATCTGAGTGTGAGTCTGGTGAGTGGTGGCTGCTGGGCTCGTTGGGCCGAAGTGTGCGGCCACTACCAGCAGGCAGCTGAGCCCACCAGGCCGTGGAGGGGAGGGCGCAGAGGGACAGCATTGGTCCCATGGCACAGGTCCCATGGACCCTGGGAGCCCAGGGCCGTGGACCCCGGGAGCCCAGGACTGTGCCCCCTCCACCACATGCCCCGTCTCTTTCCTTGCTCTGGTCTTGGACCTTGGCAGCCTCAGCCTTCCCTTGGACCCCCAGCAGGCAGCTCCCCACCCCCTTTCAGGGCTAGACCCTGCCGGCTCTGGCTGGGGCCATGAGGTCAGCCATGGTGAGGGGTCGCCCAGCCCTGCTCCACCTGTGGGCCCTGCTGCTCTGAGTGGGCGGGGTGGGGGACAGTGCTGGCTCCTCCCTGCTGCTGTGCTGCTGATTCTGCCACCTCCTCCCTGGCCGCCTGAACCCAGCCTGGAGAACTGAATGCTGTGTCCCCCAGGAGGGCCTGTGTTCAGCTTGAAGAACAGTTTGCTTTCTCTGAGGTTTAGGGATGGTTTTCTCATCGTGCCTGAGTCTGGGGCGCCCCAGTCGGGGTGTCTGACACAGCCCCTGGCCGCCCGGGTTGACGCTGCACCCCTGCTGGCTCGTGCCCTGAAACAACCTTGAGGAGTCGGGGGCGTCGGCCCGCTGTGTCCTGCCTCGTTAAGGATGAACGGACGTTATGTCCCACATCGGGGACATGCGTCGTCCTCTGGCTCATCGCTTTCTTTCTAGATCCGTTTTCTCACCCAGAAGGAAACTTCTTCAAGAAAAAAAAAATAAACTTACATTACCTCCTCGTTTTTTATTATGAAAGCTAAGGAAATGTGGTCAGTGGAGCGAGCTGCAGGTGTGAGGGTGACAGGGCTCAGCGTGCAGAGGTGGGGCTGGCGGCCCCTCCCTGGGCACGGGCGTGCGCCGAGCTCAGCCTCGTTGGGAATGGCGGTTCCGTAAAGCTTTGTTTTAGAAGTGACCGCGCGCGCGTTACCTGCTCTCACGCGCTCCTGTGCCCTTGCAGGTCAGGCCCGCCCAGGACCGTGTCGGGCTGGGTGTGCAGCCTGAGGCCCCATCCCCCCACAAGGCCCCAGAGCCTGTTTCTCTGTGTGCAGGTTGACGTCATGGCTCGTCACAGGGTTGAGCGGGGCCTCTCGGGGTGGGGGGAGCCTCTCGGGGTGGGGGGAGCCTCTCGGGGTGGGGGGAGGCCAGGCTGGGTGGCCCCGGCTCTGCAGAGGAGGTTTCAGCTGTTTATGGCGTAGTCTCTGTTCTCTTTACTTTTTCTGTCCCGACCTTTCTCTCTATCAGATTGAAAAATAAATAAATAAAAGATTTGTTTCTTTCCAGAAAAGGGCAAAGGGTCACTTTGGAGACCCCAGGCCAGTGAGTTTGCACCTGGTCTCCCACTGCCCTCTGCACCTCCCTGCAGGGGATGGGCGGGGTCACGAGACGAAGGCCACTGCAGGGACCTCCCCTCCCCGCCAGGTTCTCGGTGCTGGAGGGGTCAGGGCTCCAGGCCGTGGGTTCAGGCCCACAGGGATGGACGCTGGAGCGCCCATGGCCCGCCGTGCTGCAGACGTTGTCTGTTGTCACGGCACGTCCACACTTTGGAGGTGATGGCGCCTTGTGTCGCGGTCACCCGCAGAGGCCCTGTGAGACCCGGCCGTGCAAAGAGGCCCGTCCCGGCCAGCGGCGCCTGATGTGGAAGCAGGGCCGGCCCGCTCATGGCAGGCTGTGTGGGTGGGGGCGGCTATACCCGCTGCCGCCGATCCTGTGTTGGCAGCTGTGCGGGCGCGGCCTCGACAGACTACAGGCAGTGCTCGCACAGGGCAGGCTAAGCCTGCGGGTACCCTGGCCTCTCCGGCCACCAGTGGCCCATCACGAGAGCAGGTCCCGCTGCGTGCAGAGCCCAGTGGGCACCTTTCCTGCTGCCCGCTCGCTGCCGGGGCTGGGGCACACACTGGGAAGCACATGCGTGTTACGGGCAGAGCCAGACGGAAGAGCTTCCCAACAAAGCCATGCCTTCGCTCGCTGTTTTCCCTCAGACCCTGCTCAAAACTGTTCCAAGGGGCTCAGGACACACGCGCCAGGATGTCCAACAGAGCATCGCCTACGGGAGGACTATCAGGGGTAAGAGCAGTGAGTCCGCGGGGGGAGCAGCCACAGGCCTGTCGGGCATCCACATTCCGGGACGAGAGCCCCCAGACTGATGGTGGCACCCCTTTACTCCCTGTGCCCCCGCGTGGCCTGAACTCTCACAGCAAGCACGTACTGCCGTACACTGACTTACCAAGTCTCCTTTTTATTTTAAAAGACGTTCAAATGGGGCTTTTTTCTGCAGTGTCCTGAGAGGCCGGCCCCCGCCCTGCAGGTGTGTCCCAGGCCGAAGCGGAGGCATGTCACAGCTTGTCCACTGGGCCCCTGCACCGGTTCCGGAGGTCAGCCTGCCCCAGGCCCAGCGGCTCCACCCTCCTGCAGCGTGGGCTTGTGCTGGTCTCTCCTAGGGGTCTCCACGCAGAGTTTAGGCTCCAGGCGCTGCCACCCTGCGCAGCTGTCAATCCGGGGAAGGGATCGGCGCAGTGCATGTTGGCACTGTTCAGAAAGCGGGCTTTGGGATGGAAGCCTCATTGCTGCAGCATGCTCGCGGGCAGGGGTGGGCGCTGTCCCTGTGGGGAGCTGGGGTGGACCAGCTCACCAAACGCCTCCATAGGCCCTGGACACCCTCGCTGGCTCCACAGCCCGCTGAGCCCCACCCCTCGCCCTCCCCTGGCCAGGCCGCCATCCAGGGCTTCCACTCCGGTGCTCCCAGCCGGGCCACGCACTGGCCCCTTGCAGTGTGGCTCCTTACATGCTGCCTCCCAAACGGCGCTGCTGCTACCCGGGCCTGGGGCAGCGTGGCCGAGTGGTGTGGCCATTCCCCCGGGCATCCCTCGGTGCTTTCTGCCTTTAACTCTGCGAACTCGCAGGGAGGTCACTCGCTCGGGGCATTTTGCCTCCTGCATTTCCTAGGACGTGTTTAGATGCCCACGGTGGGCGGCCCTGAGCAGCATCCAGGTACACTGCCCCTGGCAACTGAAACCAGTCCTG
Source organism: Myrmecophaga tridactyla (assembly GCA_004026745.1). NCBI lineage: Eukaryota > Metazoa > Chordata > Mammalia > Pilosa > Myrmecophagidae > Myrmecophaga > Myrmecophaga tridactyla. The sequence goes on from PVIY010040575.1 coordinate 4,498, forward strand.
CTGAGCCCCTGGCCACTGTGTGCCAGGGGCTGATTACATGGCTTTAATTTTTTACATAATCTTTCACAGCAGTTTTTGGTTGAAATGGATAGGGATAAAGCAAGATGATGCAGGTGAATTTTAAGAAGCATAATTGTCCAGCCAAATTCCATGTCTAAAACTACACCTTATTTTAAAATTGCTTTCCACATAGGAGGTTTCTTTCTGGGATGAGTTTCAAGCTGGTGGTGCTAGTTTCCGGACACACTGTCCGACTTACTGAGGAGGGTGTGTGTGTGTCAGCCACGTGCAGGCTGTGGTGCAGTGGAGCTGTGTTTTCATAACGAACTGAAATTTGTCAGCGTGCCAATGTCGTGTTTTTTGTTTGTTTTTTTACTGTGCTGTGTTTTTGCCCATACTTTAGGTACTTTAGTGCATGTGCTTATGCATGTGTATTCATGTGCACAAGTGTGTGTGTACGTGTGCGTGTGTGCGTGTTGTGTATGTGTGAGCATGTGCATATATGTGTGCTTTGGGTCTGCGTGTGTGTGCCTTGAGTGTGTATGTGCATGCATGTGCTTTGCGTGTACATGCGTGTGCTGTGCGTGTGCATGTGCCTGTCTTCCTCACCACCGTCTGCTCCTTGGCTGTAGCTGCCTTTGAGATGGCCACTGTTAGGGGAGCAAAACCTGCCACTTGGTCCAGACCCGAGCATCCTGCCCAGGGGAGAGCACCGCCCTCTTCCGAGCGCACAGTGCCCTGGGTGGCAGAGGCTGGCAGGCTCCCTGCGCGTCTGTGGAACCCCTGCCTCGTGGAGTGGGTGGGGCCCTTCGCTGTGCAGCCCTGCATGGCTGAGCGGGCAGGAGGCCCAGCCGCCCCACGCTTCTCACCCTCCAGGTGCCGTGCACACAGGTTCGTCCCCACTGCTCGGTCGTGATGCCACCCGGCGACGCAGCTGCCAGCTCTCTACACAGCAGTGGACCTAGGAAGCTTCCAGATCGGCTTCGAAACACTTGAGACTTGGCCCCTGGCTTCTCGTAGGCCTGTTTACTCTCTGTTTGGTTTGCATAGTAACCCACTCTGCCGTTGTCCTGCGGTGGAGCGCAGACTCTTTTCCCAGCCCGCCCTCGGGCTCGTTGCTGGAGCCTGCCTACGAAGCCACCCTGCTTCCCGGCACACCAGGCGCGGGGCTGCCCAGGTAGGCTGTCACGCTTTTCACCTCCTTGCACACTCCTCCCCTTAAGGGAGTAAGGGGCTGGCTGTTTGTGAGGAGCAGGATGCAAGCCTCCAACCCCTGAGAGAGCAGGTGCCTGCAGGCGGCCGGGGCACTGACCAGCAGGGCTGGAAATGCAGCCGGTGCCCTTTTCCCCGAGATAGGGCAGCGGGTGGGGACGGCACCGGGTGGAGCTCGGTCTGCAGGTGCTGCCTATTCTGGGGATGAAAGAACGCATAAAACTCTTAACAGCCCTCAGGGTAAGGGCAGCTGGGAACTGAGGGGCGTGCAGCTGGGCTCTGAGCAGGGGGGCTGAGTGGACATTGCTGTCCCCTGCGGACTGTCCAGTCTCTGCTGTTGCTGCGGCCCCTCCCCCGCTGCCCCGCCCTGGTGGCAGTTCTGAGCCAAATCTGGATAAACAGGCTGCTGAGGGTGCATTCCCAGCGGCCCAGGGATGTCTCATTAACTTAACCGATGCAGGAGTGCGTTATACAGGAGTGTTCTTTGCTGCCCGCACTTTTGTGAGAACTGAAATTCAGAGGCAGGGGAAGGAGAGAAGTTCCGCAGCTCCTTCCACTTGGGAAACTCAGGGCCTTGTCGTCGCAGCTCCGGATTTGCAGCAGGCACAGGTTGCGTCCCCTGCTACCAGGCGCAATGCCTCACAGGCCTTTGGGGACACTGTGGGGACACGTCCTTGAGCTGTGGTTAGTGATGAGCGTCGGGCGTGGGGGAGCCGGGAGCACACGGGGGTACTTGGCCACGGACACTGCCAAGACGAAGGTTCGTCTGGCCCTGCTTTGCTGATGTGCTCGCAGGCAGACATCAGCCCAACCCATTTGAATCCTGTGCCCTCCCGTTATTTTGTGGTCTTGGGGGGGAATTATTTGGAAGTGGCAGTATTACGGCGTGTTAGAGCTATTGTGATCATTAAATGAGTACTTTGTGGGAAGGACCTAGCACAGAGCGTGGCTTCTGTTTGGCACGTCTTGCTGTGTCCCCCGTGGCCTCGTGCTTGGTGTGTCCATTGCAGTCAGCGTGGCTGTGCCTCTGGGTGCTCCCTGCCGCTCTGTTCTCTGAGTCTTGGCCCCTCCTGTGGTTTTCACTTGCTCTTCTCCTGTTTGTCTATGGTTGGTCACTCCCCTCTCATGTAAGTGTCCAAACGGCAGGAGCTCTAGGGATGCGGGACGTGGGCGGAGCGCGTCTCTGACATTTGGTGAAGGATCCTTGAGCTGATTCTCCGTCGTCTCCTCTCAGGCTGGCCCTGAGCCCAGCATGGTCTCTTCATCCTTGGGGCTACTCTTCATGGCCAGCCACATGGCCACTTCCCCTGGACACAGGGGAGCGTCCCTGTGGGTCATGAGAAGGGGATCTGCTTTTTAAGAAATAATGCAATAGTAATAACTGCAGATTTGTGATCATACATTTTCCAGTATCTGATGTTCTAAAATTACTCACTGTTGGATAAAATAATCAGCCTGAGTTTCTCTCGATTGCATGAGAAAAGGCTGTGGTGCTCCCATGGGAGATGTCTGTAGTGTGCAGAAGGTTTTCTTAGGGTTTCAGCCACGTGTTCCTGCGGGAGAGGCCCCACCAGCCCCACTCCCGGGGGCCGATGCCCTGCTGGTGGGAGCGTGGCAGCCCCCCTGGCCTCGACCCTTTCCCCCTGGCTGACCCTGCGCAGACTTTGCTGCTTGCCTGTCTGCCCTCCCCACGTGGCTTTTGCTAAGTGTCTGTTGAAAACTTTGCCCATTTTTTATTGGGTTGTTTAACTTTTTCTTAACCAATTGTAGAAGTTCATCTACACCTTTGTCAGATATGTGTTTTGCTAGTATTTTCTTCCATTCCATGGCTTGTCTGTTTACTTTCCTAAGGGTGTCTTTTATGGGGCAGAAGCTTTTAATTTTGTTGAAGTCTAATTTCTGCGTTTTATTCCAGTTATCACTTTATGTAACGTGAAAATAAGAAATACAGATATTCTCCTGTGTTCTCCTCTAAAAGCATTCTATTTTATGTTGCTGCTCTGAGAATGTTTCAGGGCATTTTTATCATATTCCCTGTCCTTCTCTTTTAATGATTTTGCGAACAACTTCAAGTTTCCAGATCCAAGGAAAAAAATCCATAAATACTGTGTTCTTGTGACATTTCCTTGTGTAATACGTAGAAATTAGCATCATTCCCCTAACCTTGAAGGAGCCACCGAGTGTGAAGCCCGAGGAGGGGCGCAGGGCGGTGGGGCCAGTGGTGGGACCCCCAGGCGGGAGCCGCCCGTTCTCCCTGCCGCGAGCGTGTTCAGACCGCAGCCCGCTCAGGCTCAGATGCCGGCACGTGCGGTTCAGCAGGACTTCTCCTGGGGAGGGTGTGACGAAGCTCCTGTGAGAATCATGGTTTCGGCACGGGACACAGCGAGATCCCGAGCCTGTGTGCTCTGTGGGCTTTGCTCGGATGCGACGTGAGGAGCACAGGACCCTGCCCTCCTGTCCTTTGAAGTTAGTGGATCCGAAGCACCTGCACTTTCCCCTCGGCCCTGCCTCTGCGGGCTCGGGGCTCGCCTGCCGCTTGTCCCTCCTGCCCTGGGAGAGGAGGAGGGATGGTGGCAGGACGGAGCCCACCGGAGCTCCCAGCGGTGGCCGTGGCGTGGTGTCCCACAGGAATCCTCCTGGCCACCCGGGCCGCGGAACCCACGCAGTCCTCGCCGCATTCTCACGCCACAGCCACCATGGCCACAGCAGGGCCGGCTCGGAGGGCACAGGGCAACCCCGAAGTGAGAAGGGGGGTGGGGCTTTCTCCGAGGAGCCGAAAGACCAGCCACCCAAGGCAGGGGCTGCACGCCCCACGCAGAAGGGGATTTGGAAACAAAGTGTGTTGGGTGGGCCCTCCCGGAGTGGATGGGCCGCGTGGCGCTCCCAGTGTCTGTCGATTCACACCCACCCCACTGCCCCTCTCAGGCCGGGGTCCAGGAGGGCAGGGTTTGGGGGCAAAGGTGAGAAAGGGGGCCCGGCCGCTGAGATACCCCGAGAGGCTGGCCAAGGCAGTGGCCCCTGGGGCAGCGCTGAGGGAGGGCAGCACGGGCGGCCTGGAGGTACACTTGGGCCCCCGCGAGCCTCAACCGAGAGGCCAGCTGCTGGAGCAGCTGTGCCCCACCTGAATTTTGGAGGTGCCCTTGTGCTGGTGAGAGTCTGTGCGGCCCCGGGAAAGCCGTGCTCCCTAACTCTGATTCGGTGTTGCTGGGGGAGGGCTTTTGATTTAGTTTCCATGGGGATGTGACCCACCCGGGTGTGGGGGGACCTTTGGATTAGATGTTTCCATGGAGATGTGTGGGAACCCCCACCCATTCCCGGTGGGTCACTTAAAGAAAGTGGAGTTCTTTAAGAGGGAACCGTTTTGGAAGCAGCTCAGTGCTGACAGAGAGATGAATGGGATGCAGAAGGAAAACGCCCCAGAGAAGCTGTTTCACACCCAAAGCCACAAGCCTTCCCTCTGGGGGGGGTGTTTGGACCCATCAGCCTTTGTTGAGTCAGGGTATCTTTCTCTGCATGCCTCAGTTTGGACATTTTTGTGGCCTTAGAACTGTAAACCTGTAACTTAATAAATCCCCTTTATAAAGCCAGCCCGTCTGCTGGTATTTTGTATTCCACAGCTTTAGCAAACCTGTCCTTGTGCGGCCTCGTGGAGGTGTGCAGGGCACAGGCCGCAGGAACCTGGCAGCAATTCCCAGGAACGGCGTGGAAGCAGAGAAGGGGGAGGAGAGACCCTGAGAGCGACTGGGAAGTGGGAGGCAGGGGCCCTACAGAGCCCGGTGGCACTGGGGCCTGGGGAGGGCCTGGTCTCTGCATGCAGTAGAGCCCGCAGCCCTGGGCCACTGGGACCCCAGGCAGCGGGTGTCAAGGGAAGGGGGGTGATTCACATGCAAAGGAGCCTGAGGAGGGGCCGCCAGGGGTGGTGAGTGGGCAGTGGCACACGGACACCCAGGGGTGGGGGCCAGTGAGGGCATGCTCGGGGGGGGGGGGCATGCGTCTGCGTCACAGCATTTTGGGCCTCAGTGTGCCCAGGAGGGCAGGGTCTGCCTGGCACGCTGCATCTGGGGGTAAGTACCGCACCAGCTCGCAGGAGGGATGCCCGGGGCTTGAGTGCTTGTGTCACCGGTCTGGGCCTCTCTCCGTCTACGACCTGAGGCTCTGGAGGGCAGGTCCCAGTGGGCGTCCACTGCACAGCTCACTCGCTGTCTCCCGAGGAGGGCAGGAGCCCCTCGGCTGGTGTCCCCTGCCCGCACGGGCCTGGCACCCCACACACACCCGCATGGCAGTGCCTGCTTGTTGGTGAGGTGGAGCCGGGCCTTGCCACTGGCAGCAGCTCTCAACTGCCAGCGGACGACACGTGGGAAGTGAGCGCCAGGACCGGGACAAGACATGGCGGCCTGTGGCGATGGGTGGTTGGAGGTTGGGCCGTGTCCTGGCATGCGGTGGACGGGCTCTAGGCCTGGTGGGTGGCCGTGCTCAAGGCAAGCCCCATACGGGGCGCTCACGGGGCGGGGCAGCCAGCAGAAGCGGCCGCTGCCCAACTTTCCGGCCGCTGATTCGGCCTTGTGGCCATCCTGCTGGGTTGCCACGCCCTTGCCCTCATGAATCCAGGAGCCCTAGTAGATGTGGTGAAGCCCCCAGGACGCAGGACCCCCCGCAGCCCATGGGAGGGCAGGTCTGTTCTGGCCTCACCGCTGGGCTGTGCCCTCCCTGTGCCCCCCCTCCCCGTGCTGCAGGGGTTCTAGGGCCTCACCCTGCTCTGGCTGCCTCTGGCCGCCTCTGGTCTCGGCACCTGGCCCAGCAGCTCTTCAGAGCCGGCCCCACCCCGAGCTTCCTTGCTGTCCCCGAGGTTGGCGCCTGTGCCATGCCCCCAGGCCTGAGGCCCTTCCACCCTGGAAGCCCCCACCCCCACAGCTCCTGTTTGTGAATTCACAGACTCCGGCAGCCGCCTTGGCCTGGTGGCTCCTGCCGCAGCCACCTGACCCCTGACCCCGGGCTGCGGGACTAGAGCCTGGCAGCAGCTCCCCAGGCTCAAGGAGGGACAGTGTCCGTCCCCTGCAGGACACAGACTCTGGGCAGGAGAGACAGGGAAGCAAGACTGCCCCTTCCAGCCATGGAGACCCAGCAGGGTGGGCCCAACTCGAGCTTCTTGGAAGATGCCTGAAGGCCCAGCCCCATTTCCTGGGCCCCGAAGGTCTGGACGCCTCTGGGCAGGCCGTGCAGGGGACCCCACCTAGAGGGGAGGCCTGGGCCAATGTGGATGGCCCGCCAAGCCCACAGGACAGGACGAAAGCAAGCACTGTCCCTGCCCGCTCTCCTGGGGTACGGCTGGTTTGCTCCACAGCAGCACAGCAGGAGCCCAAGTGGGGACTGAATGTGGGTGCTGCTGGCAAACCCTAAACCACGGGTGGGGGCTGAGGGTGGTGGGAGGGGGTCTGCGGTGGGGGTCTGCAGTGAGGGTCTGCAGTGCCGCCTGCTGACGGCCAGCCGCCCCAGCCAGCCTGAGGAATCTGGGGAAATGGAAGAGCCAGGACGTGTGGGGCTCACAAAACAGCACGAATCCCCGCCTGAGCCTGTCCTGGCAGAGGCTCGGAGCGAGCACGTGGCCATGGGCAGCGGTCAGGGTGGGTGCACAGCCCACCAGCACCTGCCATGTCCTGCCACCCTACAGGGAGAGGTGGGCCCGCGTGCAGGGCAGGGAGCACGGCCAAGGGTGGGGGACGCCATTGGCTGGGGGGCCGCCGCGGCCCTTAGACCCCGGGTCCCTTGCTCAGCACTTCCCTGGCTGCCCTGGGTTTAGGACTGTTTCGGTCTGCTAAAGCTGCTGGAATCCAACAACCTGGCATGGGCCAGCTCTTAATAAGGGGATTTATTTAGTTACAAATTTGCAGTTCCTTGGAGGAAGGCAGCTGGCTGTCCTCTGGCTTTCTGTGCCACGTGGGAAGGCACATGACAGCGGCGTGTGCTGGGCTCCCCTCCCGGCTTCTGGGTTCCAGGGCTTTTCCTGGGGTGAATCCATTCTGTGTGTCCCAACGTCTGGGCCTGAGCTGCTGAGCTCTCTTCTGACCTCCTGTTAAGCCCCCAGCTTGTTGAATTGAAGTCACTCCCTGCGCAGGGCTCTCCCCTTCGCCTACCACAGATGCAGCGTACTGGCGACCTGAGTCCACAGGGCAGAACAGCAGGCGCCGTCGCCTGGCCAGGCCGACCCCCGAGCCTCACTGTCACAAGGGTTGTGGGCCGGAGCCAGCGGGACGTGGGCGTCTGTCCCTCCAGCCCCTCTCGCTGAGTGGCGGGCACCCAGGGATAGGACATGGAGTGGCCTGTCTAGGAGCCTTAAGATGGCATGTGCAGCCCCCGGGGCTGGTCCTGGGACCAGCGTGCTCCCAGGGGTCCATATGGGGGAAATGGGCTGCGACAGGCACTGTTACCACCTTGGCTTCCCTTGCCCAGAGGTCTGCCAACCTGGGGGGGAGTGGCAGTCACTCTGGTGGCTGCAGCCCCGAGAAGAGTCCTCCTAAAGCCCAGGCAGCACTCAGGGTGCCTCTGCTCAGAGATGCCCACATAGGGCCTCTGTCTGCCCATTGTCCAGGCTCAATCCCTCCCCAAAGGCCCCGTGATGTCCGCCACACAGGGACTTCGTGGAGATGTTGGGCCTTGGGCCGTTGAGCCCGTATGGGCTTCTGGGGGGTGCTGTGTGGTCTCTTGCCAGGCCCCAGGGCGCCACTTTGTCTCACTCTTCCCGGAGCCCAGCTGTGCCCCTTGGGGCTCCTGCAGCAGGATCCCTGCCCCTGCACGCGGGGCTTCCCCTCGTCTGCACGTCTCCACCGGCTTCCTTCCCTTGGACAGGCTCGTACTGGTTACCAAAATCTTGACATGACAAGGTTTTTCCCTCCCCTTAAGCAGAAAAAAAAGAAATGCAAAGCACGTTGAGTCTTTGGGGTGCTCGAACCCAAGTATCTTTCTGCAGAGAAATCTCTGTTTTTTATTTTTTAATCAATGTGCCTTTTAGAAACGGTTCCATGTTGTAGCCACATTTACTTCAAGATAAATGAACACTGCTGCCCCCAGGTCCCGGGGGTGGGGCCATGAAGACCCTGCGGTCTCATGCCCCGGACGCTCCATGGAGCCCGTGAGGGAAGCCCAGGCCAGGAGATTAGTTTGAAGAGTGATGATAAGAGAGAGTCCTGGCTTCTTGTCATCAAAGGGTATCACCCTCAGTGTTCTAGTTTGCTAGCTGCTGGAATGCAATATACCAGAAACGGAATGGCTTTTAAAAAGGGGAATTTAATAAGTTGCTAGTTTACAGTTCTAAGGCCGAGAAAATGTCCAGTTAAAACAAGTCTATAGAGATGTCCAATCAAAGGCATCCAGGGAAAGACACCTTGGTTCAAGAAGGCCGACGAAGTTCAGGGTTTCTTGCTCAAGTGAGAAGGCACATGGGGAGCACGGCATCAGCTGCTAGCTTTCTCTCCTGGCTCCCTGTTTCATGAAGCTCCCAGGAGGAGTTTTCCTTCTTTATCTCCATAGGTCACTGGCTGGTGGACTCTGCTTCTCGTGGCTATATTGTTTTGCTCTGCTCTCTCTGAATCTCTCATTCTTCAAAATGTTTCCTCTTTTATAGGACTCAAGAAACTTATCAAGACCCACCCAAATGGGTGGAGACATGCCTTGGTCTCTCTGGTGGTCTCCCTGGTGGTCTCCCTGGTGGACGTAAATCCAGAATAGTCCATCCAGAGCTGCAGCTGGAAGTGCCCAAATCCTGGCCAGAGCAGTAGGTCAGAAGGCCTACTAGTATCGCGAAATAGGGATCGCAAAGGTAGACCCTCCCGTGGCGGCACTCCTCAGCCCTTATGATATCATCACGCTCACAGATTCTTTCCATCTTCCCCGGCCACCCTCTGTTTTTGGCTGTTGGCTTCAGTCTCCTCATGATTGTGCAGTGGCTGCCACCGCTGCAGCTATCACATTGTTACACAGATAAATCCAACAGAAAAGTAGAGTTTCTTTTTGCAGCCTTTGAACAGGGGCAAAAACTTTTCCAGAAGTCTTCGGGAGACCTCCCTTACATTTATCGGCCACCCTAAGGCAATCACTAGCAGCCAGTTTAGATCAGGGCCCAGGCGTTGCACCCGCCGCACCTTCCCCTAGGCACTGCCGTGCTTACTTCAGTCAGGGTCAGGAGGAAAGCAGCACAGAGTACGTGTGTCCTGGCCTCTGGTCATTTGCTAAAACGGAGACACAGGCCTGGTTGTGTAAGCAGGGTCCGTGGCCGTGCACGCGGCGTGGGCCCCCATGGGGAGAAAGGGGGAGGGGTCACGTGCTCATTGTTTTCTGGTGGGAGAGCTGAAGCCTACGCTCTCCCCTCCACCCACACATACCGTCTGTCTGTCTGTCTGTCTGTCTCTCTCCTCGGGTTTCTTGGGGCATGTAAACTTCTAACATGATTAAATGGAAGTTTGCCTCATTTCCACAAATTTGTTCACTTTTAATATCTCATATCCTAACTAGGGAAAGAGGTTTAGTTCCTGCTGCTCTTTGGGATAGAAGACGCTGAAGAGGAGAGGCGGAGACTCTTAAGTTCACAGATATTCTTCCTGCAGAGCTCAGCTCTGTAAATGACCCCAGCACCTGACCCCCCGCCCTGCCTCCCCCGGGCCCGCACCTGACCCCCCGCCCCACGTCCCCCGAGCCCACACCCGACCCAGGTGCTGCCCAGCGGTGGTTGAGTCGGTCACCAGGCTGTGGTGTGATGGGGAGGGGTCATCCCGGTGCCGAGGGGAGGCTGTGGGGTCTCCGCTGTGTCTGCATCTGCACGGGCTCTGAGAGGGAGCAGTGGGGCATCTTCAGGAGGTGATGTCACGTTTGGGGTCTCAGATACCCCTCCTTCCAAGCCCAGGGGTGGGTCTGGCTGTGTTTGAAGCAGCAGAACGTTCTTGGCTGCTCCAGGCCGCCCGGGCTGGGCAGCGGCTGGGCTGACGTGCTGGGGAAGGGGGTGTTTTGCGTCCAGTGCCAGGGAGAATTCCTGAATCTTGTCCTTCATCTTGTCCCTACGCAACTTGGTCACTTTGAGGAAATCCCTGGCCGGAGTGGACTCCGGCCGGCCTGGAGATGCAGTCACCTCCCCATGCCTGCTGGCCTGTGGCGGCCCCTCCGCAGTGAGCTTCTGGCCCTGGGCCCCCTGCCACCTCCTCTAACCAGTGTGGCCTGTCCCTCGCTCAGCCCCAGGAACCGCGACCCTTGCAAGTTCTGAATTTTCAGGCATGGGAGACTGCGAGGCGGACCGTGTCGAGCTGAGCACACCTTGAGGTGGCCTGGAGAGCAGGGGGAGCAGAGCCGTTACCCCCAGCTCTGCGCACGGGGCGCCCCTGCACTGCCGTGCCTGAGCACGCACTCACGGAAGCCGTCTGAGTGAGGAACCGCCCCCGGGCTGCTGAACGGGGGGGCCTGGGACCCCACCACCCAGTGCAGGGGCCTCTCATCATCCCGGGGCCTTACAGGGCATCCCTGCCAAGCCCTGAGCACAGTGCCTGCCTCGCCCCACCCAGCGCCAAGACCCCCAGGGTCAGGGCCACCTTGGGGAGGAAAGGGGAGTGCAGCGCTCAGCCTTCAGCCCAGGGTCAGCTCCCGGGTGACCTGCCTGCCACACCCCCAGCCCACGCCCCTGCCTGCCTGTGCCGGCCAGCTCCTCGGCCTTGAGCTGCTTATTGGATTAGGGGCTGGCAGCTCAGCGGGGTGGGCAGGGGCGCCTGCAGCTTCCCCCAGCCCTGCTGGAGCTGACCTCCTGGCCGGAGGGCGCCCACCCCGCTGAGCAGGACTGCTGGTTTGCTGCGTTTGCATTCTCACCCTCATCTCCCTGGCTGGAGTGCACACCGCCCTCCCACCGTCCCCTCCTCACTGACCACTAAAAGCTCCGGGACTCGACCCAAACATGCTGACCAGCTACTCGGCCTGCCTGTTCTCGGGGGTGTGTACCGTCCTGGTGGCCGTGGCCTTGGCCTATTACTTCTACTGGTGAGCGGGCTGTGGGCAGTTCTGCGTTGGGGTGGGGTGGCTGTCCTCGCGGCTCCCTCCCTCTTCCCCTGGCCCCTCCCGTTCCTGTGTCTTGGCGAACTTTCTGCCCCGCTCAGGTGGGGTGCTCCTGGGCTTGGAAGCAGGTCTGTCGTGGGGTCCCCACTTCACCAACGCCCTGGGGGATTGGCGAATGCCCTTCATCTGGAACTTTCTGAAGAAGGGTAAGGGTTCTCACCCTGCGTCACATGGCATACAGTAGGTGCTCAATGAGTGTCTGAAAAGGATGGAGGGGAAGGTGTGCAGAGGCAGCGGGGGCGCCCCGAGAGGGCAGCTTCCAGTCTGTCTTCTTACTCGTGCTTCTCGCGTCTCTGGGGGTGCGGCGAGGTGGGGGGCTGATTTCATGGTGGTCTGTGGAAGGAGCAGGAAGCAGGTTGTTTCTACGGATGGAGGGAAGTGGGTGGTGTACGGCCTGAGTCCCCGCCGGCTCTTACTGGGAAAGTCCAGACCCCACAAGCGTCCGCGATGCCCGGCCGCCCCAGGTCCGCCCCTCAGCGCCATCCATCCGTCCCTGCAGGGGTCACGTGGTAGAGCGGCCGCTGGCAGCCCCCGCGGACATAGGTGAGAGACCCACGCCAGGCCTGGGGAAGCCCCGAGCCTCCGCCTGGGTGCGGCTCTGCTGTCCGGGGTGGGGCGCAGGCCCCTCCCTGCCCACCATGCCCTGAGCTTCTACCCGGCACACCCACACGCCCTCCTCAGCATGCACACGTCCAGGCAGGACCTCTTTCTCCCATCTGGAACTTTCCTTTCGCTCGATCATTGGCATTGGTGAGGCAGGGGCAGCAGCTCAGCCTGGGCAGGGGCTGGGGTCCCACCCCGGGGAAGGTGGCCCTGAGGCCGCCTCCCGGACACTTTGTTTACGTCAGGTAGCTGATCCCATTTACAGAGATTTGCAGTGCTGAGGCTGATGCGCGGTGTACAGGGCCAGGGACGGCTGGCTGCCGAGGGAGGGAGCCACCTTGTCCCTTGGTAATTCCAGGCAGTGTATGAGGTGGGGCAGCCCTGCTGAGGCCCCAAGGTCCCCCAGGACAGAATGACTTCTCTGTTGAGCAGAAGCAGGAGAGTTTGGAGAGGGAAAGGGGGGAGGGGTGCAGGCGGTCCTTGGCCGCGGGGGTGGGGGATGTTTTATCCATCTTCGTTCAGCCCGGTTGCCCCATTGCGTCACCAAGGCAGTTGAGGCAGGAAGAGACTCTGGGCCCCGCAGTCCCGGCCCCTCCCCACGGGCTGCAGAGCCATCATGCATGTCCTTTGGGCCCCAGGCCGCCGCTGCACCCCTCTGCTGGGTACGTGGGGACAGGAAACCAGTTGTGGCTGAAGCCAGGGAGAGCCATCCTTCTCTCCTGCCTCGTATCCTAAGCAGCTGTAAACGGTATCCTCCCACTGAAGTTATCCCATGGGTGGCCTCAGGCATTTCCCCCCAGGTGTAAGGAAATTCCTGCCACTAAGAAAGATCCTCAGGAGGAGAAAGACATCGTGGCAGCAGTCTGTGGTATCTGAGGTCAGCTGATCGCAGAAGCCACAGTCCTTCCCTGGCCGTTTCCCGCCTCCCTGCAGGCCCCCAGGAGCGGTGCCGGCCAGCGGGACACCTTCTCCCCTTACAGTGACCCTTGAGGGTAAGTTCCTCCTTCACCTTAGTGGACACGTGGTTAGCCCTGTTTCTTGGAGAAAAAGAAACTGGGATGGGAAATCTTGCTTGAAATTATAGCAGTAGCTGATTGAACGTCAGTGACTTATAGCCATGTCTGGGATTTGGATCTCAGCCCTGCCCGTCACAAGGAAGCAGGAGTGTGTGTGTGTGTGTGTGTGTGTGTGCACGCATGCATGCGTGCGTGCACGCGCGCACATGCAGGGGGCAGTCTAAACCTTGCTAACACGGAGTGTGCAAGGGAAAGGGAGTCTGAATTAGTGACACTTGTGAATACAGCGGGCGGAGCTTCCCTGAGCACACGGAGAAGGAAGCAGCTAAAACCTCCTTCTCTCCTGTGGAGCTTCTCAGTCCTTCCGACGGCATTTCCAGTGTCTTCCAGCCTGTCGTGGGGGGTGGGGTATATGTAGAATTTCCCAAACTAGTGTGGCAGGGCGACCGCCTCTGAAGTCATTGCTTGAGGTTATACACTTTTAGAAATCCTTAAAATGATTTGAAAATCTGCTATTTGTAGGTAAAACGCTATCCCTGACTTCTGGCCGGGAGCCCAAATGTACTTTAAGAACTGGCTTGCAGAGTATCTTTGGATTTCAGGCTTTTTATAAGGTAGGGAGGGCCTGGCTGTGCCACCTTATAACTTGAAGCTTTTTCAGGAACTCATGTACATATGCTTACTTAATCCTCCAAGCAGCCCCATGATACTCGGACGAACATTGTTATATTCAAACAAGAGAACAAATTCCACCTGGTCTGCCCCGCCAGAGAGCTGGAAGCAGAAGTGGGTCTGGGAGGCGTGTTCTAGACCCCGCCCGCCCTGCTGGCAGCACAGGCCCCCCTGCCCGGAGACGGGCCGCCGCGGCCTGGAGGGACCCTCCTGGGTGGGAGACGTAGCCCACTGGCCGGACTGCGCAGTCTGCAGGGCGTTAGGAAAGCATCACCTTCCAGCACTAAAGATGATGCTCTTCCCTCGTCAGTGTGAGTCCACGTGTTAGAATGGTTTCACCTTATTATTCTAAAAATAGTAACATGCACTGGTTTAAAAGAATCAAGCAGCGCGATGTGGAGTGGAAGGCGAAGGTTTCCCACGGTCCCCTACCCCTGGGCGGCCCCTCAGAGCCCGCCCTCAGCCCAGGAACGATGGGCGTCCCTGTCCCTGACTCGGTGATGATGTTCGTTCCGTCCACTTCCCTGAGCGCCTGCTGTGCGCCAGGCACGAGTCAGGATTCCGGGGTCCTCAGTGAGTAACTGGACAAAACTTCCCAGTCGATGAGGGGTTCACTCAGTTTTTCCACCTCTCTCCCGTCCCCCAAAGGTGCCACTGAGGTTCTTAAGTTATATTATTTTTAGTTATTGTACTGGTTCCCTTAAAACTTTAATGTATTTAAAATTTTATTTTTTGTTTCATCACTTTTAGGCAAAAATGTCAGCTTCCCACTATGCAAAATAATTTGGGTTTATAGCACTTGTACTCTGTTCTGTCATTATAATTGAGTCCTCTGTGCTTCTTTTGTGTTCACAATAAAATAAAAATCAAGAATTTGCATTCAGGGTAACATTTTTAAAAATTAGTTGCTGCAGAAGCCACAGAGAAGGAACTGTGACCCCAGTCACCAAATCTGTGCTGCTCAAAGGACAAATGGCCAAAAACCACGCCTTGCACTTGTTTGTTTACATTTAGAGCACAGTTTCCTTGCTTAGCGTTTTTATTGCTTGAAAACTTTTCCTTCATCTTATTTTTGAGAGACGGGACATATTCCTTCTTCAGAACCAAAAGCTCCTCCGTTGAACACATTCCACTTTGTCCTTGGGGTCAGTCCCTTGCCCTCCCAGTGTCGTGCAGACCAGCCCCACCCCCTTCCTTCAGGCGGCACCCTGGGGCTTCTTTTCACCACGCCCTGGGCCAGTTTTCTTCATCGTAAATCCATGTCTTCCTCTTCGATGGCGTCCCTCTTGCTTTGCTGGGCCACGTCCTCGATGGGTCCTTTCGTACAGGACAAATGGAAGTCCAGGTTCCTGGATTGTGCGTCCTGAGGCAGCTGCACTCTGTCCCCGGGGTCCCTCGGGGTCCTGGTGGGAAGCACATGGGAGCCAGACCAGGGAGGGAGGAGGGGCCGAGGGGCGGCCCATGGGTGGGCAGGGGTTAGGGAAGGCAGGACGGCGACAAGCATGGGTCCAGGAGCTCCTGCCACTGATAGGGTTCATTTCAGCAAAGCTGCAGTGGGGAAGCAAAGGGTGCAGGGAGAAGCAGGAGGCGTGTGGTTCAGAGTCTCTGAAACAGTCAAGTGAACAAAGTTTGGATTATGCCCCAGTCTTTGCCTGCTCGAGCATCAGCTCCCAGTGCCCTGTTGTGTTTCACGGCCATGGCCCCACGTGTTTCAACCTGCTTGTCACAAAGCCATAAAAAGTGCTCGTAAAACGGATAGTGCTTAGGGGAGAAGTGCCCACTCTGTACACTTATAATTCAGAAAAAGGATTTGCATTAGAAATGTATTTTCTGAAATAATTAAATTATTGTCTTGATTCACATTGTCATTAGGCATGGTTTTTGTGTGTAGGTTGGAATTTTGGAAAATCAGTATAACGGGAATACGGGAGTGAAGACGGGAAGAAGAAGGAGCAGCTGGGGGGAGAGAGGGTCACACCATGGGCTTCTGGTAGCAGGAATTCTGGTGTGCATTTCCCAGAGGTTACCGGGATGAGGGCACAGCTCGGCAGATGCTGTGGGCACAAGCCTTCCATCCCATTGCGGCTTCCAACAGCTGCGACGAACGTGAGAGGGAAGGCTTGGGGTTTATGTGCCAATTAGAAGTAATTAAAAATGAAAAGCAGTTAAATATGTCTTAAATGTTTCAAATTTACTGCTAAGTAATTGGCCAAAAGATAAAAGCTTCTTTTCCATTTTTGAAAGGTTGATGTGCGTGGTAAATGCTGTGGGCAGGTTTCCCCAAACATTTATGGAATCAGGAAGTGTCTTTTATTGGCCTTTTAATTGAATCCCCACACAGAGCCAAGCAGCTCTGATCTCACTTTTCAGTTTCATTTGGTGTAAGAAAAAAATCCCTAAAACGAGAATAGCAGCGACTCCACACTCTGTCCTGGCCGGGCAGAGCCTGTGCAGCCCCTGCCTGCAGGCCTGGGCCCCTGGGCACACTCCTCCCCACCTTGCCTGCAGGCCTGGGCCCTGGGCGTACTTCCCCCCACCCCCGCCTGCAGGTCTGGCCCCTGGGCACACTCCCCCCTCCCCCCCCAGCCACTGCACCTTCAGGAAGCTCTTTCCTGGGAAGAGAAGGGCAGTATGCTGGGGGAGCTGCTCACCCAGGGGGTCCAGGTCTACACAGGACCAGCGGCCTGGACACCGCGAGTGGCCGAGGACGGGCGAGCGCCCCTCATCCCCACCGGCTGTCGGTGATGCTGACGCCTTGCCTCACTGCAGGGGCGGCTTTTCAAAGTTTAGTAACATTTCTTCACAATTGTAACAGCGGTAGTTATTCCACATTGCATTAAATTACAGGAAAACCAGAAAAAAAAGAACACATATTATTTCACTGCCTGGAGTTTACTCCCGTGGATGTTTCGGCTTTTTCCCAGTGTGTGTGGGTGAGTGTGCATGTGCCTGGGGGCGAGGGCGGGTGTGTGTGTGATTACAGAGTGTTTACATACTTTTTGCAGTCATGTTTTTTCACCTAGCAATACATCGTCTGCCTTCCTCATCACAGGGACTCGTAGAGCTCGGCTTCCCACGGTGCCTTTTCAGGCCACCTCCGCAGTGGGGCTGCACCATTCACCGAGTCGGTCGCCTCCCGGGGCCTTGGGGAAGCCCGGGTTTCCCAGCATCATCCATGACCCTGTCTGCCTGCACGTCCTGTGCGCCCTCGCCTTCCTGACTTCTCTGGGGTTCTTTAGATTCCTTCGTGTAGAACTGCTGGGTTAGGCTTTGGGGTGCAGAATTCCAACCTGCCTCCCTGGAAGGGAGGTCTCTGCAGGGCGGTTGTTTCACTTTGCTTTTCAGAGCTGATGGCAGATGGCGTGTTCACCTTTCCTGTGGGGTGCGGCCTTGAGAAGTGCCTGGGGAGCCTGTGCTGGCTCAGTCCCCATGCCCTGCCCTCTGACGACCCCATTCTTTGCTCTCCCAGGGCCATAGGGGCAGGGGGACCCCGGTTTCAGGGACAGAGAGGAGAGGGCATGTGGATTGCTCAGTTCTCAGGGTGACGCTGCCTTGGCCCGGCTGGAGCAGGGAGCTGACGTGGCAAGCAGTGGCCGCCCCCCTACAGGAGGGTGCAAGGTCGTGAACTGTGGCCCAGGCGGGCTTGGCTGGGTCTTCCTTCGCTCCGCCACTCGGGGTCCCTTCACGTCCATCTCTCTAAGGCCGACGGAGGGGGGGGGCCCAAGATGGCGGCTTAGCAAGGTGCGCGTTTTAGTTCGTCCTCCAGAACAACTACTAGATAACCAGAAACAATACAGAACAGCTCCCGGAACCACGATAGTGACCGAACACACAGCGCGCCCAGAACGGGAACAGCTTAGACCGACGGCAACTCCCCGGATCTGTGAGTTCCCCAAAGCCGCGGCGGCCAGTGCCCCTCCCCCATAGGCGGATTCGCGGAGAGAAAGGAAACAGTAGCAGGGACTGAGTCCAACCAAGCACCAATTGTGGCATTAATAAACAAATTCTGATTACGAAAAATAGCCCCCAGCTCACGCGAAACCGGGCAAGTCAGAAGTCGCTTAGTGGGCTAACCGGAAAAGCGGAAAGGGGACAAAACGGGGGTTTTCCCGGCGGCTGCTACGGAGACTTGGCAGTCTCCAGATTCAGCGGCGGGACCTCTCAGGCTGCGGCTGCCCCACGCATAG
>PVIY010040576.1:0-22268 GCA_004026745.1 Myrmecophaga tridactyla
CTCACACCCCACCCTAACTCACACCCCACCCTAACTCACCCCGGGAATCACTGGCCTTAAAGGTAAGCTCTTCACAATAGCAAGTTTTTACCCGAGATACAAAGGAAACCCTTCTTTATTATAGTCTCAGGGACATCACAGAAAAATGGCTTCCGGGTCCCCACTCCGAGGCCACACAGGGTCTTCTGGAGATAACACAAGGAGACGGGGACTCCTGTCTGACCAGCCCCCAACTGTCTTGTGACAGGGGCTAGAAGGAGACTTCATTTAAAAGTCAAGTACAAGCTGATGAAGGGCCAGATGGCATGTGAGTGCAGCCCAAAACTGGAGACTCCAAGTCAGAGAGCAAAGTCACTTCCAAATAACAACGACAGCTCACCCAGGATTTACTGGTGAACAAGGAGGCGTTCTCAAAGCCAGACCACCGCTGCCCAAACACTGCCATCACCCTGCTCATATTTGCGTGTATGTGAGTAAAGTTATGTACGTATATATGAATGATTTTATTAAAGTGTGATTGATTAAGTACATTTAAGAAGGAGATTTTGACCAAATGACAACTTTTCTGTCTTTTTGGAATCAGCTATCTTAGGGTGAACTTTTTCATAGCCTGAGTTTTTCTTGTGATATCTTCACAAACCTGTTAATGTTCTGATTTCAGAATAGATAAATTTACCAAAAGTGCAACACTGGAACTTAGCTGCCTCTTGCATCATATTTCTAATCAAGATGGTATTTTAAAGGACTATCCTGAGTAAACATGTGACAGTCTAAAACTCAGCAAACTACCTCATATACTGTACTATGAAGTTATTTCTGTTATATTCTGCACATATTCATCAGTTCCTCCATTCTCCCTGCTCATTGTAATAACATCTTTTAACAAGGACTAATCAAACGCATTTCCTTATGAGGAAAACTGACCTGACTCACCGACTTTTAGTAAATTGCTTGCAGACAATTAGCACTTGAGGCTTTGAGTTTACAAGACTGGTTGACACTTAATAAACAATAATTTTAAAAGGGGAAACGCATTTGTAAGTCAATTTTGCTTAGTAAATGAGCTTGTTCTGAATTTAAATGCATGAGGCTTTCTGGTGAATATAGTCCTTTAAACATTGATCACTGATTTTTTGGGGGTGGAAGCAGTGGGGGCAGTTTTCATGCCCAAATAAGAAAGTTACTTCAATTGGTTTTTTGGAGCACAAGTATGATTTATTTTAAGTTTTTATTGAAATTGTCTAATAAAGGTGTTATTCTTACCTTGAAATTTTAGTGAGAGAGAGGGGGTGAGAGAGAGAGAGAGAGAGAGAGAGAGAGAGAGAGAGAGAGAGAGAGAGAGAGGGAGAGAGGAGAGAAGAGAAGACAGAGAGACACACAACAATAAAGCCCTTTCTTAAAAGACCCGGGTAGATTATTTTAGGGGGACTGAGCAGGGAGCATGAGCCTTAGTGCTTTTCCCCATATCCTCGTTTCCTTATTGAAAGCCACCCAATTAAAAGCACAACCAAAGAAAAGCATTGCATTTTTTTATAGACATGTAATTTTAAGACGAATAACTTAGCCATTCCTTGCAATCAGGTTGTTCCCTTCATTCCCTGCGTGTAGAAATTCCGCAGTCATCACGCAGTGTGGAACCTGAGTCTCCATGCATTTAGATGTTCATGCTTACTAAGTTCTTAGGATATAAATAACTTAATTCCCTGCAGAACGTTGATAAGTTAAAAAATACAATCAAAACTAAAGTATAGGGCAATGGTGGCTCGGTGGCAGAGTTCTCACCTGCCATGCAGGAGACCCAGGTTCAATTCCTAGTGCCTGCCCATGCAAAAAAAAAAACTAATTTAAAGTATAATAGTATACAGAATGAAAGCAGTTAAACAAAATAACCAATATAATAGCAACTACAAAACCGACCCCCTATACATCTCTTGTCATTTTCCAACAGAATGGAGTAATTCTTGAAACTCACTGTTCCAACAGAAAAAGAAAATGAATAAGAAATGCAGAGATGAGAATTGGAACACCTTCCAGGAAATGCAAACCTAGATTTCTACACATATTCACACCCATCAATTTCTTTAGTTCTTTGCTTGTTTACTTTTTATCTAATTTTCACACATACTTGAAGAATATTGTATATAATACTTGCTCAAATAGAGGCACTGTGCGCATTTCTGCTAAATTGTAAGTTGTCTCAAGTCAGTGTCTGGCTCACTTTCCAGGGGATGCGCCAAAGCCCCTGCCAAGGTCCTCACATGTTCCATCCAGTAGCTTCACTTTTGGAACAAAACCTGAAAGGGAAACAGTGTGAATATTTGAAGATCAGGGATGATGGAATTATAGAGGGAGCAACATTTGACTCTGAAAACATAAATATTGGAAAGCTGTTGTTAAACTGCAAATGTGAGCCAAGCACTATGCTGGGTGCCCAGGACACGCTGCGCGTCAATTCTCGATATTTACTGGGGAACTGCTCTGGGACGGGGACCGGTTCAATGGGAGATGCCACAAAAACTAAGGGTCACAGTCTCTGTCCTCATAGAGTTTATACTCTGGTTGGAGGAGACAGACGCTAAAGGAAGAGACAAACAACTCAGCTAGATGGAGAAGCTTCAAAGGCCGTACTGGACAGTGACCGCTGGGTCTGTCACCTGCAGCGGTGGGCTTGAAGTGGATGGATGTGGTTAGGAGGAGCCTGCCATGTGAGGGTCACAGAGCGCTGGTGCGACTTCACACATCCCCTTTGCTTAGTGAACGAGCAGAGTGTGGATTCAGAGTGCACGAGGATGTCAGGTGGTGCTAGCAACTTAAATGTTTCCACTGAGCTTTTTTATCTGGGAAAAAGCTTGTCTGACCAATTATGAAGGGGGCAGTTCATGCAAAGTCCCCAAACAGACCCCACTTAGCACCGTTCTGAAGACTCTAAACCAAGCCCGACTCACTTCCGTGCACGAAGAAGGGGCTGAGAGCGTTGAGTTTCGGGGCAGAGAGGTACACAGTGGCAAAAATATATGGAGTTTGGATTTGTTCTAATGCTGAAAGGAGGCCATTTGGGGTGTTTAAAGCAAAGAAGTGACGTCATGGGGTTCGCATTTAAACCCCGCCTTGTCCTCTGGTAGAAGCTGTGTTGCAGAAGATCAAGGGGAGCAAGGACTCAAGCCAGGAGCATGTTTTTGAGAGGATGGCCTCTCTCTTCTCCAAATATTTAGAATGTGGTGGAACAAATTTGGGGTGTGTCTGTGTGTGTGTGTCCGTATTGCCTGACGTGTTAAGACACTATTTGCCCGGCCACATGACGCTGCCCTGAGGCTGCGGTACAGGATGCTGGAGTTGCAGGGAGCATTTTGCAGACGATGGTGTGGTGGTCCTGGGACCTGCTAGATGATGCCTGAGGACAAGGTGAAGGTCCGAAAGGGAAGGGGGCTGGAGAAAGGGCAGGTTTCCTTCGACCTGTAGAGTCCAGACGTAGGGTCAGTCACGTAGAACAGGGAGGCGGGGGAGGCTGAGGGACAGCCAGCATATGGTGTTCCAGGATCCAGGGGATGAGCGTGAATCAAAAATCAAGACTGTGCCAAAGCTTTCCAGTCACTTCGCTAGAAGGTATGGCATCAGAGGTAGGGGACAACAGCCTAAGGAAATGTGGGATGAACGTAAGGTTTCCCTAGATGGGAGATGTTGAAACCTACGTGGTTGCAGTGGGAAGGATGCAGTGGGGGGGAGACGTAGAAAATGCGCGGGGGGACAGCGTGGTCAAATTCCTTAAGCCGCGGGCCCCAGGGGAGGGCTTGGCCCCCAGGCCGGGGGAGATCATGCTGAAGGGCAGAGGCAGGGATCTGAGTGCGAGTCACAAACAGCCTTCGAGAGAAACGCTTGGTGAATTCTGAAGCGCGCAGTTTCATCCTAGCTCCGTTTAGATTTTGAGTCGCAACCACTTGCCGCACAGAGTGTCTCCACGTGTGTTTGTCTCCCGCGTGTATCATCCAGACGCTCCAGGACCTCCTGCTGGGGCGGGGCTGCGGTGGCCAAGGCTAAGCCGCCCTCTGCCCCGGGACCCGCAGCCTCTGTGCTCCGCTGGCCTTACCAACGTCTTCGCCTCTGGTTCTCCTAAAAGGTTTTAACAAGCAGGCATTTCAGTCCTGCACGTCTTCTGTCTGTGACAGAGGTGAATAAAACACAAGCAAACAAAACCAAAACTGCTAGCAGCGATTGCACCCTCAGCTGTCCTCCAGGGCCTTCTGAAAGGACACCTGCCCCCTGCAGTGTGGCAGGTCCACCGCCCACGCTTTGCCCTGCGAGCCGATCCGGCCAGAGAAACAGCAGGAGGCTGAAAGGGGCTGGAAAGGCTGCTGAGAGGAGGAGGAGGAGGAGAAAAGTGTAGGAACAGAAGGGCAGGCAAAGAGCAAATGCCTGGACACTAGGTCCTTTTAGGAATTTGGAGAGTGAAGGAGGAACATGGGGGGAGAGGAGCAGGAGCTTGCTGAGGGCTTGAAGTCCCTTTTCATTCCCCATTCAAGGGAAAGTTAGTGAAGATCCATCTCCTGGAGCCAGCTCTTGGTGCCTGTGGAATGTGGCACTACGTTATTCTTAAGAAAGCTGGTTTCAGGAGGGTTCCAGTTGAGCCTGCCCTGCACGGAACTGTGCACACTGCCAGGTGTGCGCGGGGTGGGGGGTGAGCAGCAGCCTGCCTGGCCTCTGTCGCTGGCAGCAGAGCCCCGCAGAAAGGCCCGTTGCCATGAACTGCAGTGGACCCAAGAGCCCCCCTGGGGAATTCTCAGCGGAGATATGTCTTTACCACACTGCGAGTCTCTGCTGACATCAGTATTCAGTGCGAAGTATTTCCCCATAGGATGCCCCCTCCACGGTGTCGCCGCTGGGTAGGGGCTGCTCTAAGGGGCCGTTTGGAGGCTCTTTGATCTGTGGACTAAGTAACTGGGGAATGAAAATGGCCATTTTATGGTCATTTTATGCTTGATGCTGTTCTTTCTCCATTCGATCCAGAGGCTATTTCCTGATTCTTCGTTGTTGTTGTTTTAATGTTCTCAGCATTTTGAAGGTCTGCGATGAGACTCTCAAAGGTTCGGTTCCACTTTTGTCTTTAACTTTAGACACCTTGCCTTTTAACAAGTGGCGTATTCTCAGCCATGTGCGTCCTGCGCTCACCCACTGTCCTGCTGGTGCTATGTAGGTCGACGCTTCCCGGCTTCCAAACCTAAGGTGCCAAGTTCTTTCTCCCCCCACCCTGGGGGTGGCCTGGGCTTCTCCTCCCCGCCGACCCCGCAGCCCCGCCCCGCTCTCTCTGCGCAGGCCCTCGGCCACCCCCGGGACCCGCGGGACCCTGAGCTCCTCCTGCACTCGCAGCTTCACCGGCCATTAGCACCCGGCCACGTTCATCTCCGAGCTCCGTCATCATCAGATGACTGGACTTCTCCGGCTGCTTTGGAAGAAGCCTTCAGCTCTGCTGTTCCAACGCGAGCCCCACGTGTGGCCCCCTTCCCTCGTGGTGAGGGGACTGCGGTTGAGTCTCCCGAGGACCTCGCTACCCCGGGGGGACCCCAGTGGTGGGCTCCCCAGCAGCCCCCCAGCCCACCCAGGTGCGGGGACTCCATCCACCACGGGCCCTGCCCTCCTCGCCCGGCGCTGCCTGGCCGGCATGTCGCGCTCCTTTTGTCCCGGCACTGTGTACATGGCCCGGAGGCGACTTGTCCTGTCTGGGCTCGTGAAACCCTCCGCAGGCAGGGCCTGCCCCGCCCCGGCCCCGCGCCCCCGCGCCGCCGCGCCCACAGCCCCCCTGTCCAGCGCTCGGGTCCGCCGCGGGCCCTTTGGCGCAGGCTCAGGGCTGGCCCGGAACTCGCCAACGACCTGAATCCTTGCGGCCTCACATGGCCTAGGCTAATGTAATCATGCATGACACTTAGGAGACCCTCAAATGTGAATTGATTTTAACTGATCCCCGTCGATTCTCAGCAGCCACGTGGCTGGTGGTGAACATGAAAACTCGGAAACTGCAACCATCTCTCTTTGTACAGTCACTGCCTGTCAGGGTCTAATTAGTCATGCTCATGAGCTGTGTTTTTGCAATAAAACTGCTTTGGTAGCTCAGCTTGTCATTTCTTTGATGAGTATAAACCTCTCACCTCATTAGCTAGGCAATTTCTTTTGAGGTGAGCAATGTATGCATTTCCAAAATAGGGAAGACTTGATGGGAAGGATCCATAATTAGATAGCACTTGAAAGCAACCCTCAATAGTTTATTAAAGTGTTTAAATTATGCCAGACACACAATATAAAACCGTGAAGAAAGATTTAACAAAAGTCATGGGACAAAAATGATAGATGTCAAACACAAATTCATGCCCTAATGAATTACGTAAAAAATACTTATTTTATGTAACATGAGGATTTGGCTTTAGTAAAGTCGAAAGGACTTTTGTTAAAAAAACTAAGTACTTGGCTTCTAAAATTTATTTAGGTAACATAATGAAATCAGATTATGCATTAGGTTTGAAAATCCCAGGGAAAGCTTAGACATAAAGAAAGGTAAGTGTGCTAACTCATGAAGAGGGCTTTTTTTTTCAAATTTGAGAAAATGGAGATAAATTATTAAAATAGGCTTCTTAGCAGCAGTGCAAAATTGTACGTTACTAACATAGAATAATTTTGTCATTTTTATGACTCATTTAACTACAAATAGTAATTACTGTAGAAAGTAATGAACATTGATTTAAATTAGTCAAACCACTTAATTTTCATTTCAAAATGTCATCTTTAAAACCTATATCCCAGCACCCGACAGTATGAGGCTTCCTTTCAATCAGAAAGTCAGAACCTTTCACTTACTTGTCAAGGGTCTCAACTTGAAATTGTGTCTCTTACAGCTGCTGCCAACGCTTTTTTTTATTTGGAAGGGCCGACCTAAGGGGCATCCCAGCCACTTACTTCCCTAGAGTCTCTTAGTTTTACCTTTCTAAGAGGGCAGGCAGCCAGAAAACCAGGCAATTGGAGCCTTTTATCCTGCTCTTCATAGAAACAATTTCACTGAATTAGGCTTAAGCATTTTGTCTTCAGGTTTATAATTGGTTGCTCTAAGAAAAGGTCATAAGATGTAAAAATATCTATTACGGTTTTCAGCAGGTCTTTGACAAACAGCCTGCTCATAAATTTCCCTTAATGGTAGTTGCTGGGCATTTATTTTCCTTTTCTATTTTATCCTTTTTCTGTTCTGATGAACTGTACTTCTTAACAAAAGACAATACGGGCAATATTACTCAGCCTTTTCTCCTTTTACCTTTGTTGCCTGGAAGCACAGTACTGAATTTAATGTTCTGTACTTTATATTATATATTTTTTTACTTGCTAAAATGCTTCTAGTTGTTTTAGACATTAGACATGATTTACATTGTTGTCAAAATAACCAGCCTTGATTACAGTTTACTCAGATTTTGAAATTTATAATTTGTTTGTTTAACACAGAACTCCACATATACATATATGCATATGTATACATATATATACACTACCTATATTGAAATCTAATTTTGACTTTGCTGAAATTTAGCTGGTATATGTTAAAAAAACTACCTGCATCTCAAGTACTTGACAACCAAAACTATATTTTATCAATACTCCATCAATAATAATACATAATTGTACTTCATAGAAGCTTTCTATTTCTAATTTATTGAGTGTTTTTATCATGAAAAGGTGCTATATTTCAACTGGCACTTTTCTTTTTGCATCAGTTGAGATGATCATGCATTTTTCCCTTCATTAGTTATTAATTAATGAAATGTATTATATTACATTGATTAATTGATTTTGCTATAGTTAATCTCCCTTACATTTTGAGGATAAATCCTACTTGTGGTGTTTAATATAATCCCTTTAAATATGCTTCTGAATCTAACTTGGTAGTATTTTGGTGGAGATTTTACATCTATATGAAAATGGCCATGTATGAAATATTCAGCATATACAATGGTGAAAAACAAAACTTTTTTCCTAATCCTAAAATCAGGAATATGACAAGGACGTCACTTATATTCAATATAGTAACAGATGTTCTGGCCAGAGAAATTAAGCAGAAGCAAGAAATAAATGGCATCCAAATGAAAAAGGATGAGGTGAAATTATCTCTGCTAACAGATGATTTGCTCTTACACATAAACAGTCCTAAAGAGTGCACAAAAATCTGCTAGAGCTAATAAATGCAGCAAATTTCATGATACAAAGTCAACACATGCAAAAAAGTTGCATTTATATATACTAGTAATCAACAGTCCAAAAAACTTATAACATTTAAATTTTGATAACATCAAAATGAATAAAATGCTTAGAAATAAATTTAACCAAGGAGGTGAAAAACTTGTACAACGAAGTCAACAAAACTTTGTTGAAAGAGAGTAAAAATGTTCTGTGTTCATGGATTGATAGATTTAATGTTATTAAGATGACACTGCTATGAAAGAAAACTATAAATATCATGTAATCCCTGTCAAAATCCTAGTAGGATTTTTGCAGAAATAGAAAACCCACCCCAAACATATATGAAATTTCAAGGGCCAAAAACAATATTGAAAAGAACAATGTTGTAAAGCCAAATTTCCCAATTTCAAAACTTATTGCAAAGCTAGAGTAATCAAAAGAGTACGGAACTGGCATGAGGATAGACATATATACCATCGAAATACAATCGAGACCAGAAGGGAACGTCTAATATGAGGGCAGTGAATTTTGGGCAAAGGTGCCAAGACAATTCCATGGAAAAAGAAGAGTCTTCCACCAATTGTGCTGGGAAAACTGGATATCCATCTGCAAAAGAATGAAGCTGGACCCTTACCTCATATGACATACAAAAATTAACTCAAAATGTATCAAATGCAAGAGCCAAAGCTATAAAATTTTATAATAAAACATAGGGGAAATTTTTCGTGATCTTGGATTTGGCAGTGGATTCTTATGTATAACACCAAAAGCATGGGCAACAAAAGAAAAAATAGATAAGTTGGATTTCATAAGAATAAAAAAATAACAAAATGACTTATGTGTCGAGGGACACTATCAAGAAGGCAAAAGGTCACACCACAGAATGGGAGAAAAGGTTTTCAAATCATATACTGATGAAGTTTTGGTGAAACTATATAAAGAACTCCTACAACTCGTCAACAACAAAAGCCAAGTTATTAAAAAAAAGAGCAAAGGACTTAATAGACTTTTCTCCAAAGAAAATACACAAATAACCAATAAGCACTTGTGAAAAGATGAGCAGCACCCTTAGCTGTGGAGGAACACAGGTCAGAACCACGATGAGATGCCAGGTCACACCCACAAGATGGCTGTTACAAAATAAAGCAAACAAAACGGGTAGTAAGTAATGACTGTAGCGAGGATATGGAGGGTGTGAGCCCCTGAATTGTTAGTGGGAACCTGGAGTGCCGCAGCCACAATATAAAATAGTTCAGCAGTTGCTTAAAAAAGTAAAGCATAGAATTTTCATATAATGCAGCAATTCCACTTGAAGGTATATTCCTCAAAGAATGGAAAACAGGAACTCAGATGCTGGTATACTGATGTGAATGTCGCATTATTCACGGTAGCCAAAAGGTGGAAACAACTCAGGTGTCCATCCACAGGTGAGTGGATGAACAAAATGTGGTTTATACAATGGAATATTATTAACCCCTGGAAAGGAATGAAGGTTTGTTGCATGCTGCAACAGGGACGGATCTTGAAATCATTGTGTTCAGTGACATAAACCATACACAAAACTACAAATAGTGTGCGCGTCCACTTATGCCTGGGACCTAGAATCCTAAGTGAATTCACAGAGACGGAAAGTACAGCACAAGTGACCAGGTGCTGGGGATGGGCAGTGTGGGGGCTATTGCCTAATGGGCACAGAGTTTCTGCTCGGGATGCTGGAGCAGTTCTGTGAATAGCAGGCATGCTCACACAACAATGCAAACGTAAATTAATGCCACTGAATTGCATACTTAAAAATGGCTAAAATGGAAAATTTACATTGTGTATATTTTACTACAACCAAAAAAATGCATAAAGTACCAGTGTGGTGTTGTAGGAAGAGCTTATAGTCTGGAGGCATGCAGAGCTTTGTTACAATTCAAGTTCTGCCACCCACCAGCTGAGCAGCCTTAATCCACTCGAGTGTGAGCCGTCTCATCTATAAAGTGAAGACACTTTTATAAATGAAGGGTTTGTTATGAATTCCAAAATATATAAAATACATAAAGTTTAGAAATTCACTAATTCTGGTGGTTATTATACACAATTTTTTAAAGTATATATCTGAATGAATACGATGAAAATTAGTAGAGATCACATGACTAGGCAAGGGAAATGATTTGGTCTCTCTGGGTTATTTTGACATAAACCATCTTTCTTGAGGCTATTTCATAAATTGATGACCTCTATCATTTGACAATTACATGGGGAGTTAAAAAGTTTATTTCTATTAAAATTTAGACTAATAAAAAATTAAGACTAATACAAATCTTCATACAAAATACATCTGAAGTAAAAAATCATTCATGTTTGTCCCTGTTAGAATTGAAGGGCATTACTAAGGTAATAATTAGGCAGCACCAATTCCACAGGAACAAAGCACATCGTCAGGTTGATTAGTCGAGATAATGCAAATGGTCACGTATCTCCATGCACAGTCCCAACTTTTCCCTAAACTCTCCCAAACAAATCAGGAATTTGGCAGTAAAATTCAGAACAGAATTATTAAATCTCAATGTGCTACCCCAGTCCATCATTCCTTTTCGAAGCTTTAGTCCAAAGGGAGTGAAAATTTGAGGAACAGGGCAATTTAAATCTGAGTAATATTAAAAAAGGATATTTTGGAAGACTGCCCTGTTATCTCCTTCGTAAATTATAGCTGTAGCTCACCTGAGAACAGGTGCAGTTATGAGGAGAAAGGATTTAAATTAGCTGCCTGGATTTCAATTTTTCATAATCAAAAGCATTAGCATCTGCAGGCTCTTATAATTTTTATCTTAATGCCCTATGATTCAGTCGTGAATAAGAAATCAACATTTCAGGGATCTGTTTGATATGACTTTTAAAATAAGAGCAAGATACTGTTCAGTTAACTTCCAATGATTTGGAATGATTCTATTTATGATTTACTAAATGTGTTTACAGCAGAGACCCTCAAATCAAAATGTGTAATTAACCATGAGGAGATTATGTTTTTCAGGATGCTATGATTTTTTAAATAAATGCTCACAAATAAGATTAATTTAGAAATATGGATATTAGGCTGGGCAATATCAGCATGGCATAAATACAGCCTTTGTTTCAGCTTTTCTTTTTTGATAACCTTCATGTTTCAAATTCCATGTTTGTACATATGAAAACATAGATAAATTATCCGTGGAAAATTTAGTCTGAAAAACACATTCATCCATACATCACTTATGAAATAGAGTTGTCTCCCTCTGAAAAACCATTGCACTTAGGTACAAACACGCGTCCAAAGACTATGTGACAATTTACTTTATACTTTCTATAAATTTGCCTCTGCAGTTTCCAGGCGTTTTAGCAAAGGTCGGCAACGTTTAAGAAAAAATTAACCATAAAGCAAAAAATGTGCTTCTTTAAACACAGTAAAACTGTGTTTCTTTAAAATTTGAAATCGTAAAACAAGGTAATAGAATAAACTTGGAGACCCAGTTTTTCCCTAAAGCTGGTAAAATTAATCCACACAATATTGAGAAAAGTCACATAGATGTATGTGGCTTCCATGAGTATTAAAATGTATCTTCTAAGTTCCGATCCAATTCCAATCTTTTATGAATTTAATTCCCAGACCTAGCTATTCTTTTGGTTAAAATTTTAAAATAAATTATAAATTACTTTCCAGAAAATTTTATTTGATTATAAAAGCAAAGAATGTTCTTTAGTTGCTAGACAACAGGAATTCAAATTCTCCTTTAATTATCTCACAAAATATACCCTGGTGGATAACACTGGTAAACATTGACATGGAGACAAAGATAGAATTCCTTTAAAAATTGTAAAAAGGAACTGTGAAAATATAGGAAGTAATCTCATTATCAGGGTGTATTTTCCTTCAACCTTACTTCAAGAAATGAGCTTGCTACTAGGTTGCTGGTTTGAACCTGTCATGTACGAGAAAAGCCATGTCCTTCTACTCCAATCTTAGGGGCACAGCTACTGGGGAGTGGGGACTTTGGGTCAGGCTTTTTCCATGGGGCTGTGACCCAGTCTATTCAACTGGGTCTTAATCCGCTGACTGGAGTCCTTTAAGGGAGAGACATCTGGAAAGAGCACAGAGCAAGAGTGTTTAGAGGAGGTCAGGAAGAAAACACCGTGGGGAGAAGCATTCAGGACCCGCAGGGGCTGAGAGAGCCATTTGGAAGCTAGAAGCTGGGAGAGAAGGGAGTCAGATTTTGGGCAGAGGAACAGATGCCAAGCGCCGTCCTCCAGGAAGGCATCTTTCTCTTGTTGCCTTAATTTGGACATTTTCGTGGTCGTCAAACTATATACGTAAAACCTACTAAATCCTTACTGAAAAAGTCAACGCATCTCTGGTACATTGGTTCTGTCAGCTTTAGCTAACTGAACCACTAGGGAGAAGACTGTTTCTAGGAAGGTTGGTAGAATTGTGGAAGATTTAGAAGACAACAGACTTGGGAGAGCTGGTTCTTGGACCCAACCCAAGCATAACTCCTGGCACACAGCTGGGGACTCTTTCAGAGTTTGTTGATCATTATAGAAGTCCCCAAAACACTACCATTCTTTGTTATAGTCAGTTCATTCTAAGGTGACCTGTTATTATTTTAAGTACTTTATATTTTATTTTCTATCTTTAAGTTTGGAGTTGTTCAAACTTTTTTTAAGACTTTTATCCATGTCTTGGAAAGTGTGTCTATCACTTCCTCAAATAAACTAAAAACAGGGCTCTCTGTTCACAGGATACTGGCGCATCCCCTGCGCCCTTCTAAGCTGCATGCTTTGGGAACTGCGAGGTGTGGTGGGGAGTGGACTGGCCTCGAGCCTTTGAGAATAGAAGCCTCACAGATGAAGTCTGCTTCCTGAAATGACGGACGGACAATTTTGACCATATCACAAAATAATAAGGATACAGAAGGAAATTTGGCATAGACTAAGTATAATGAAACATGAAAAATAAGTTAATAACTACTGAGTACTTAGGTGCTATGCACTTTATTCATTTAATCTTCAAACTTATGAAGATGTAAAGGGTAAGCTATATACCAAATGCCATGGTGGCAACAAATCAGGATTAATTCTTTAGAGGGACTCTTGTCCAAACACTGTGGTAACTTTCTCAGTTTCTTATAGTTTATATGTTATATATTCACTCAGAGATGGTTTACATGATTTAGATTTATGAAAAGGTCAAGTAAAAATAATAACACAATACTGAAAAACATTCACACTAGAAATAACTAATGGCAAGTAAGGACACAGTCAATTGATCATTTTCCTTAAATAAAAACAACAACAATACTGTTTGTTTTTGGTGCTTACAAGAAGGTAAACTCTATAGAGAATGGATTCCTCTCTTCATCATTTTGTCTTCCTCTTCCAGTTTGCATGGTACTATGGTACATGATATTAAATGTTTACTGAATGAACACATGGATGGCTGAGCATGTTAATTTTTTTTGGTTGATAAACCCACCATTACAGAAGGCTTATTGCATGCCAGATACTGCTTTAAGCAACACTTCCTTATTTCAATTACTGAAACACTGCAGCAGTCGTTCTTATCAACCAGGAAAGGGGGTACGCGGGCATTGTTGTGGTTAGGACAACTCCGAGGTTTTGTCTGCATTCAGACATGAATTGTCAAGCTGCCTTTTTTTGCCCCCTTAACCCATCTGATTACAGAATGGCTTTATCTAGCCTTAGCATCCTGTGAAATTGTTTTATTCAACAGGAAAACACTAAGGCCTGAGCCAGTTTGTAGATGTCGAAGGCTGCCTTTTCCTTTCATAAGTTTAGGGAGAGATCCAAAGAGGGACAATGCAGTAGGAGCCCCTGGAGAGCCTCAGCTGCTACGGTGCAAGGAGAGGCCCTGGGGAGGGGCGTCTTTGGACCACAGGTAGCTCACTGGACATCCATGGAAGAGAGGAGGAAAGGCCGGTCTGCCAGGAGCCTCTGCTGCGAGGGGTGTGCTCTTGCTATCCCCATTTATGGACAAAGAGACTGCGTTACCGAGAGCTTAAGAAATGTGCCCAAGGTCACAAGGCTATTAATGCAAGTGGAGCAGTCTGTCTTTAGAATCCAAAATCTTAACTATTTTTTCTACTGACTCTCAAAATGACCAAGAAAGGCTTAAAAAGATAGTCAAAGTCACTCCTGCTTCGGAGAATTCCAGTGAATGCTAAATAAAAATCTAATCCATTAAGGCTGAGAAGACCAAAGCCGAGACAGCGGGCGGGGGCGGGGGCAGGTGGACGCTCAGGTGCGCCGTGGTCTGGCCTCAGATTGCGGGTCCTCTGTGGAAGGCCATCCGTCAGATGCAGCAAATCCGTTTCTGCAAATTGATCCTGTAGAAATAAAACCATCAGGTTGTAAAGGAAAAACAGAGATAAGTAGATGAGTAGGTAATTATGAGAGCATTATTTATAATATCACTAAATGGGGAACAATCTGAATGTTCCTAAGTAGGACGGACGAGCAAACTTCGATGTGCCCGTCGTGTGGACCATCGCGAAGCTGTGAAAACAACGAGATGGATCATTTTTCTATGAACTTAGAAAGATATTCATTATGGATTTATAGTTTAATGTCATAGTGACATTCCATAAAGCAAAAGAGCAACATGTGAGATAAGCAGAGTGAAAATCATGGATGGGGGCAGGCCCCGCTGTCAGCACTGCTGACCGCAGGATGGAGAACAGGAGGTCGGGGCTTATCAGAAGAAACAGTGCGCATTTCTGCTCATATTTGTATACTTAGATAGTTTTGCTTATTTTCTGAGTATATTTGAACTTTGTAACTAAAAAGTAAGAATAGAATATTTCTTAGTCAGATCAAGGAATTTGATATCCCTTAAGAATATTTAAAATAATTTCATTCAAATTGAAATATAATAAGTTAAAGAGAAAGATAGTTTCAATTAAAAATATTTCAGATTAATAAAAGCAATTTTGTGATATTATTGGAGTCTTTTAAATATTCAGAAATGAGATGATATAGAGAAATTAATATTCAAGTTTTGACTGTGAGTGTGGAAGATTCTTTTCTAGTCTCTAATCCATGGAAAGCAATCTTAGAGGTCTTCAGGCTTTAAAAAGATGAAATGATTTCTATAAAAGTACAGCTGTCCAAGAGATACATGAGTCATCGTCTACTCACAACTACTCTCTATAGATAGAAATAGATATTTTTATGCTACTATTTCCTTTGTATTCCAGCAATTAAGAATTCTGTGTTGGTCCATCCGACTCTAGAACAGAACAAGTGACTTTAAATATAGGAATGGTCTAGATATGAGTAAGGGAATCGGAAATTCCTTAGGTTGTCTTCATCAATAGACGCACAAACATCCTTGTTTCTATGCCCTGTTATATATTTTGACATAGTTCCATTAGAGAGATGAGCATGTAAGAAGTTGTTTGGCTAAGTGATGCATTTTCAGGCCACTGTCTCAAATCTTAAAGAACAATGCTCAACTATACATACTGAGTAGGTATCCATACCTTGCAGCATCATGCCTAACTAGATAGACTGCACAATATCTATTGAAGCATAGAATTCAGATCACCCCCAGTAAAAAAAACAAAAAACAAAAACAAACAAACAAAAAAACCTAGGAAGAACCACTTATCAAAATTAATTTTCCAAACATTTTTAATTCCAACATCTGAAATTGTGCTTGTAGCACAAGAATTAATAAGAGTCAAGGAGGAGGTGGGGCAGGATGGTGGTGAAGGGAAGTGTGGAATTTAGTTAGTCTTCCAAGGCAGCTAATAGACAGCTGGGAACTGTCAGGAACAACTCTGGGGGACTCCCATGACCGGCACACATTGCACACCAGTCTGGAATGGATGAAGGGCTGAGACAACAGTGCAGAACTGTGAGCCAGACTCCCTAACTGTGGAGGCCAGTGCCCCTCCCCAGTTGGCATGGCAGGCTGTTTGGGAGACACTTCCCTATGGAAAACAGTCTCTACTAGGCCCAAGGTAGGGAGAGCAGAAGCGTGCTCCAATTGCAGATATAATTAACAAATTTGGACTGCTGCACAGATAAACCCAAAGAAGCAGAAAAGGAACCCTGAGGCCTCTCCTGGCAGAGAGGAAGCAGGGCTCTTGAAAAAAAGTTTAAAAACAGAGGCCTGTGGAATTATCTGAGCTCAGAATACTGGGAAAGGGCAAGAACCCCCCCAAAATCAAGAGCTGAAAAATTCTTATTAGGTAAACAGAAGCTATGCCACATGTAGGATCAAGGGTTAAAACAAGACCCACAGAATTTGTTGAGAGCAGCTGGCATCAGGGTGGTGGTGGCAGTAAACTGTGGTGATTGTTATGTAGAACAGTCTGGGAGGAAGAGAATGTCTACCCCAAATGGTTATGTTAAGTATGAAGGAAGAGAGCACTGAAAAATAAGCCCTCTGTTCCCTCTGGAAATGCATGCATGCCTTTTGTCACCCTGCAGGATATAGGCTGGATCTGGTTAAGATTAAAGTTGTCTGTTGTCTGTTTTTGCTGATCTTCAGACCCTCTGATCCCATCTCTTTCTTGTCATTCCTTAATATCCTTCCAGCTCTGTTCCATAGGAAGCAACATCTGGTGCCCAGCGTGGGGCACGAAGAAGATGACTCCGAAACAATACTGAGGAACCAAGGAAAAGTCTCCGTTAGAAGGATGTGTGTCCAGCCGATAGAAGAGGACTCCACTCATATTGGTAAGTAAGCATTTTCCTTGTAGCATCAGGGTAACACGTAATCACAATGGGAGGCTGGAGGAGTATGTTTGTGTGTTAAAAACATTTTTAGAAACTACAGGGTTCTCAATGAAGACTTCAGAGTCACTAGAGCTCTTTTCCTTAGTACAGAAGCATTGTTATTGGTTTCAGCCTTAAGGCCGTAGTGTTTTAAATCCTAAGCAATGGAAATTGGTTATGAAGGCTCTGTGGCGAACATAACAAAATGGGGAAGATATTCCTGTTTCTGTTTGGTCATTGTGTTCAGTCAGGCAATGAACCACCTAGCCCCCACTTTCTCTTAATCTCTATGTTGTGTTTTTTCTCAATCTCCCACTGACCCTTCTGACCCTGTTTGGACAGTTGCTTGAGCTGGACTTGGCAATTGGTGCCCAGACAGGGATCTGATAGGGGAACTCTTAAAGCATAAAGTGAGGGGATGCTCCAGGGATGTCCACTACAAATACTACAAAGAGCTAATAAGAGCTATAAAAGGGTAAGGAGCGAATTGGAGATATTTTCAGCTAGGTGTAAAACATGGGGTATTCAGGTTCAGCAGAAAGAAACTCTATAAATCTATGCTGTCCACTAGAAGCACAAAATTTTCACATCCTCAATTAGAAACTTTTCTTTGTCATGTACAGGATTGTTGCCCATGGTTTCCAGAAGAAAATACAGTTAATCCTCAAACTTGGGCAAAAATAGGAGAACAATTAAGAAACAGATAACGAGACACTTAATCTTAAACATACTCCAGTATGTACCTTTTCTCAGCTATCCAAATATACAATTGAGCCCACTGCTGACACAACACTCCAACCCATCCCTTTAACTTGGAAAGCAAACGAGCCTTTGTGGGTTGAGCAGTGGCTCTTATCTATAGAAAAGTTAGATGCTTTAACTCAGTTAGTTCAAGAACAGTTTAAAACAGGACATATAGAAGAATCTCATAGTCCCTGGAATTCTCCAGTATTTTTTATAAAAAAGAAATCAGGAAAATGGAGAATGTTAACTGATTTGATAAAAGTTAATGCTATAATTCAACCTATGGAGTCATTACAACCTGGCTTGCCCACACCAGTTATAATTCCTAAAAACTGCTCTATTATTATAATAGATTTTAAAAATTGCTTCTTTACCATACCTTTAGCAGAGCAAGATAAAGAAAAATTAATTTCTGAGCTCGTTATTAATGAGCTGCCTTTATATAAAAATTCATATAAACCTGAATCAGAAAATATTCAATAGGAACAATGTCATGCTGAACAAAAGTCAGTACTCAGTAATGGTTCCTATGGAATTGTAAGAGATGCAGCCCCTGTGGGGCCTCCTATCTCTGACTCGGAGTTAACTGAGACTATATGGACAGGCAAGCTAAATCAGAGTTTAATACATAGAGGACAATTTGTGCCAAATCCTTGGGATGATAAATACAACATTAGTCAGAGAAATTTATGGAAAATTTTCCTAGGAGTGGGACCAATTTTTATAGTGAATTCTAGTAACTAGAACTTCTTTTTAAATAGCAGCCATAAACACTATATGCAAATATGTACTAGAGATCCATATGTATTCGTTAAAGGTCATATGCATATAAGAAATCAAACTTTTAATTGTGAGAATTGTTCTCTATTCACTTGTCTCCAAGCATTTATGTTGCAGGAAAATGAGACGATTGTAGCAGCAAGGAGAAGAAGAAGTATTTGGCTGCCAGTGCAGATGTCAAGATCTTGGCAATCCTCTCCCGAAACACAAATCCTGATCCATTTGGCAAAAGAATATCTGAAAAGGACTAAGAGACTAATTGGACTCATTATTGCAGCTGTCATTGGAATCATTGGAATTATCACAGTGGCTGCGGTCGCTGGAACTGCATTGCATCAAACTATACAGAATCAGCATTATGTTAGAGAATGGCATAAAAACACCAGTGAACTGTGGCATAGTCTATCTTATATTGATGAGCAAATTAATAATGGACTAAATGATATAGAGATAGCATTGATTCATATTGGAGATCAAATGTGTAATTTAAATTTTTTAGGAAGTTTAAAATGTGACTGGAATGAGAGGAATTTTTGTATTACCCTTTCAAGATATAATCAATCTGAAATAGAATGGGAAAAGGTAAAGAGGCATCTTTTGGAGCATTTGGATAGTTTAAGTCTCAATATCTTAGAATTACAAAAAAAGAGTATTAGAAATATCTCAGAATAATTTACCTATAGCCTACAGAGAATCACTTACCCAACAGCTAAAGAATCTTAATCCTATTTACTGGCTGTTTATACTCTTTCTCTTCCTCAGCTGTGTCAAACAACAAGTGTTCAAAGTAACAAACTGCGCCACTAAGCAGAGCCATGCAAACAGTGTGATTCTGGTGAAAGCCCTTGGCTCCCTCCCAAATCAAAGTCAGAGAGCTTGACTGGTAGCCAATGGCAGGTAAGACCCTTCCTTCAGTGCTTAAAGGCAACCTAAAACAGGCACAGTCACCTCGGCTAATAAAATAAAAAGGGGGAAATGTAGGAGCAAGGGTTAAAATAAGACCCACAGAATTTGTCGGGAGCAGCTGGCATCAGGGTGGTGGTGGCAGTAAACTGTGGTGATTGTTATGTAGAACAGTCTGGGAGGAAGAGAATGTCTGCCCCAAATGGTTATGTTAAGTATGAAGGAAGAGAGCACTGAAAAATAAGCCCTCTGTTCCCTCTGGAAATGCATGCATGCCTTTGTCACTCTGCAGTATATAGGCTGGATCTGGTTAAGAATAAAGTTGTCTGTTGTCTGTTATTGCTGATCTTCAGACCCCCTGATCCCATCTCTTTCTTGTCATTCCTTAATATCCTTTGAGCTCTGTTCCATAGGAAGCAACAGCCACAGGTCTAGAATGGAAAAGTCAAAGAATAGATAGAGAACAAAGCCAACCAACAAGAAAAAAGCCACAGGTCTAGAATGGAAAAGTCAAAGAACAGATAGAGATCAAAGCCAACCAACAAGAAAATCCTAGGTAAAAGAGAGAAAACTGCCTCCAGAATAAACTATTCAAGGAAATCAGATGCCTAGACACGAGCAAAAAAAAAAAAAAAAAAATCATGAGCCATACTAGGAAGTATGAAGATATGGTCCAGTCAAAGGAAAAACCTAACACTTCAAATGAGTTACAGGAGTTGAAACAAGTAATTCAAAGATATTCAAACAAGTATTCTGAATCAAATCAATGCATTGAAGGAAGATATGACAAATGAGAAGCTGGATATAAAGAAGAGATTGGGTGACAATAGAGAAGAATTTGAAAGCTTGAACAAAATGGCAGAATTTATGGGAGTGAAATGAACAATAGAAGAGATGAAAAACACAATGGAGACATACAACAGCAGATTTGAAGAAGGAGAAGAAAGGATTAGTGAACTAGAGGACAAGAAATCTGAAATCCTACACACCAAAGAACAAATAGGGAAAAAATGGAACAATATGAACACAGTCACAGGAATTGAGATATGACTAATGAAGTGCACAAATATATGTATCATAAGTGTCCTGTGAGGAAAAGAGAAAGGAAATGGGGCAGGAAATATAATGGAGGGAATAATCATTGAGAATTTCTTAACTCTAATGGAAGACATAAAATTACAGATTCAAGAATCACAGCTTACCCCAAACAGACTAGATTGAAATAGAACTGAAAGCAACAGGAGAAAAGTGATCCATTACGTACAAAGGCAGCTCAGTACCCCTACCAGATTGGATTAGAAAAACATGGCATTTCTGGGGTGCATAGTAACTTCAAACCAGCACACTAGGGTCTATAGTTAACAGTAACATTGTAATATGCTTCCATTACTTGTAACAAAGGCAATACACCAAAGCTAAATGTCAATAAGGAGGGGATTAAGGGAGGGGTATGGTATGGAATTCTTTTTGTTATTTCTCCTTTTTATATTTTATTCATTTCTTTTCTTTCTCTTTCATTGCAGAATAGTTGGAAATGCTCTCATATAGATAGATTAGGGTGGTGAATGCATAACTATGTAATTGCACAAGAAGCCACTAATTGTTTACCTAAAATTGATTTATGGTGTGCAAATAAAACTGCTTAAAAAATAAACAAGAAAGATATTTGAGTAATGTGGAAGAGAAGTGTGCCTATTCACTTAGCTGGTGGGGAAGTAGAATAGTGCAGCCTCTCTGGAGAGCAGTGTGGTGGCTCCACAAGAGGCTAAGTTTAGGGTTTCCATACAGTCCTGCAACCCAGTTATTAAAAATATACTTGGAAGGACTGAAAGCAGGGAGATGAATGGGCATTTGCACATTGGTGTTTACAGCATCTGTATTCACAATTTGCAATGGACGGTGGTGGCCTTGGGGTACAATGACTCATAAATGGGAAGAACTGTGGTGTATGTACATACATTGGAATAGTCAGCAGCTACAAGAAGGAATGAAGTTGTGAGGCATGCAACTAGATGAATGATCCTGGAGGACATTATGTTGAGTGAAATAAGCTAGAGGCAAAAAAAATAAATATTATAAGTCCTAACTAATATGGATTTACTATAATGTGCCAGCTCTGAGAATTGAATTTGAGAGCATAGTTTATCAGGTGATGGAAGAGTGGGCAAGCAACAGTTAAGGAGTACAGAACTTCCAACAAGGCTTACTGTAAACATTCCTAGATTGTTCCTAGGTCACTGTTCCCTTGGAGCAGTAACATCTACTCTGGAGTTGTAACTCTTATTTCTAAATTCTGAGCTCTTTGTATACAATCTGGCCATTCTCTGGAACTTTGGGTATCTGTGTAACACGTGAGACTTAGAGTTCTGCAGTTCTGAAAGCCAGCATTACCCCATGCAGCAACTGATAAAGAAGCTGAAAAGGAGGTCAGACTTCAATTAGAGATATGAATGGAGCAGGTCTGGTTTGGACTAAGGTAAATCAGAACACAGGGTAAAGCTGATATTGACTGTATTTTAAAACTTCAACTACTGTGTGAGGCCCAAAGGAAGAGACGTTTATTTGGTACAAAATGTATAAAATTTATACTTTCTGTAGCACACTATCTAATTTAATCTTCATGGACAGTTTATTCAAACAACATAATTACATGGAACCTTGAATAGGGAATGAGATATTGTTATTTTGTACAATTAATGTAATATCCCAATACAACCCAGAGTAATCTGGGCAGAAAATTTTTAA
The DNA here is from genome assembly GCA_004026745.1 of Myrmecophaga tridactyla. NCBI lineage: Eukaryota > Metazoa > Chordata > Mammalia > Pilosa > Myrmecophagidae > Myrmecophaga > Myrmecophaga tridactyla. The sequence continues at coordinate 22,138 of PVIY010040576.1, forward strand.
AAATATATATTTGCAAATTCCCCTTGAGAAACTGGAGGGAAATGTGGAAGTATTAAACTTCCCCACTGGGGAATTCCTGATATTCTTGCAAGCATTAGGGACTGCCAATTTAATAAGCCAGGCCCTCAATC
>PVIY010040577.1:0-22274 GCA_004026745.1 Myrmecophaga tridactyla
AGTTTTCTGCAGAGGGCACATTCCCCCCTTCTCAGGCTGCATTTCACCCTAGAGAGGTGTCTCAGTGCCTGCGAGGTGGGCTCCCACAGGGACCCCGGGGAGATGCCCCGCCCATTGCTGCTGAGCTGCTATGACACGGCAGGTGCCAGCTGGGAAAATCAAGGTGGCCACCGGCGTCTGTGCCTGTTTGGCCCCCAGCGATTGGAGGAGGCATTCAGCAATGCGAAGGACGTGGGTTTGAGTCTCGCCTTAACTGTGCCCACGTGGGGCTTCATCAGGCTTCATCAGCTGAGAGAGCCCCTCAGCTGGGTGGGACTGTGGGTCTCAGGGATGGTGGGCTACAGGAGAGTCGCCACCCCCAGACCCTCGTCCCACACCGTGGCACGTCTGATGCCACGTCCGTGCCTGGGGGCATGCTGTCCTCTGATGGACACCCTCAGCTCTGCTCCTGGGCTCCACTCTGCCCCGACACATTTTCTGCGGTTCAGGCTGACTCCTCACCACGTACAAACGGAGCACCACTTTTGGTTGCTTTTGTTTTTCTCCTCCCAGCGTGGTTGGTAAAGAGCTCTGCAATTTCCTTGTTCACCTAAGGCTTTCGCGGGGCACCCCTTGCTTTTGTGGTTCCAAGCCCTGACCCTGAGCTCAGTTCTCTAGGGCCTGGACCCTGGTACTGTTGGCATTTAGCGGCCGGTTCGTGCCCCTGCTGAGTGCGGGCAGGATACCCGCCGGCCCTCAGGAGGTGCGGCATGGGGCAGGTGGGGTAGGCCCACCTCCGGGAAGCCCAGGATGCTCCCCTCCACTCGTGCCCCTTTCATCCAGGAGAGGTGGGTGGGTACACCGCCCCGGGCCAGGCACACAGGCCAGGACCCGACCTCCCTCTGCAGGAGATAGGGAGGATCAAGGGCCTGGCCCCCAAGGCGCCTGAAGAAGGCTCTGGAAGACAGGCCTCCAAAGCCGGGTCTGAAGAGGTCAGGTGGGATTAGCCAGAGCAAGGTCGGGACCAGGTGGATGGGGAGGCAGGCCATGGGGCCGGAATGAGGGTTTGGGGTCCAGAGTGACTCTGGGCTGCCCCCCAGGTGGCTCTGGTGCTGCATCGTGGCGCGCCCTTCGCCGAGTCACCGCAGTGCCCTGTATACCTCCACCAGCGCCCGCCTCTGCAGCCCAGCACTCTGCTTGCCCATGCTCAAGAGGATCCTGCTCCAGGGGGCCCTGGATGCTGAGCGGGGGTCGGCAGGTGGGGTCCTGTGCAGGAGTGTGGGGAGGTGGGTTCAGAGTGGCCAGGACGGAGGAGGCAACAGAGAAGCCGGGGCTGGAGCTGGGTGGGTCCAGGCTCCTGTAAGTGTGCGGGAGAGGAGCAGAAGCCAGGTCTCTAGCCTGCACACCTGTGCGGGGTGGGGCCCATCAGCGCCAGCAGAAGAAAAGACGCGAGAGAGACACAGAGATTGTCTGTGAAATGAGGCAAAGTTCCAGGCCTGCCAGCAAAGGCAGGGCAGGGAGAAACCAGAGGCTAGAAAGGCAGGGAAACCTCGCTGGGGACAGTGGTTCCGTCCCTACCCCAGAGCCACCAATACATTTAAAAGGAGGTTCACTCTCCTTCCTTTAGTAGTGGGGGGAAATCTTGTCTGACATGTGGTTGATGTCATGGCTGGGGGATTTTATTCCCTTTTGATCCATTGCAGTTAAAAGAAATAAAAGGTTATAAAAAGGTATTAATTTGGGTGGGCCATGGTGGCTCAGTAGGCAGAGTTCTCCCCTGCCACACCAGAGTCCCGGGTTCAATTACTGGTGCCTGCCCATGTTAAAAAAAAAAGTATTCATTTTTGGTTAAAAAAAAAGCCATGAAAAGAAGAGGCCGGGGTATATCCTCTTTTTAAATGGAGGTTGCCATTTCTTTTTAATGTGACAGTTGAAAGAATAGTCTTGTTTCTCGACGGAGCTAGTGCTGTATTGTGATCGAAGTTCTACTTGCAAATACTCTGGCTAAATGTATTCAAGATGAGAAATAGGGTGAACACTGGTATATTTAGGGAGCAGTTTTTACATCCGAGGGTGACGTGTTCTCTGTAACTTGTGTTCGTGTCGGGCTCGGCGCAGTGGGTGTGTCCCGCACGTGGAGGCGGCGGGAGTTCACTCGCCTTCCGCCTGGATAGAGCAGCGCGGCGGGGGCTCCTGCAGCCCTGCGTGGGGTGTCTGTGAGACTCTCGCCCTATCTCTCAGTTCTCAACTTCGGAGGGGACAGGACACTGGTTTGCCTGTTGGCTAATTCCCTCCCCACCACCTGCATCTCGGTTTTGTGTGTGAGGGGCCTGTAGAGATGATTGCCATGGAAATTCCCAGCGTGAGTGAGGTCGGGCAGCACGGGCTTGGCCGTTCCAAACTCATCACTGTAGCCTCCGTGTCCTGGGGCTGATGGCACCTGTGAAGCTGGAGGAGGACTTCGGACAAGCCACTTCCTGGGGGGACGTGAGGCAGAAACAGTGTATCCTGAGCCTGCATTGTGGCTTATCTAAGAAAAACAGTATATATCCAGAGATATGGCTAGCTATTTAGAATTTCCAAAATGAAGGCATTTTTCTAAATAAAAATCTTATGTAAGCTCAGCCATATAGTCCTAGGCTGTTTGTTAGTAATATTCCCCTTATGACTGCCGGTGACATATAGGTGGAGCTTTTCTTTAATATTACCTGTGTCACTCATTTGGGACTGAAATGCACATCATATGAATGATAGCAACTCCAAGTCCAATTAGGGAGGAGAAAAAAAATCAGAAAAGTGAGTACTTCATGAGCTGGCTCGTTGGAAAAAGCAATTATAAACATCCTTGAAGCTAGTTGCGTAGCTTTCTGCTGCACGTTGAGATACCGAGTTGGAAGCCTCAGTGTGTGTTCCACTCTTAATTTTAGCTCTGTGTTTCCTGCATTGCAGGACAAGTCTTTTCGGCCTGCATGGCAGAGGGGAGCTGCTGGCTCTGTGAAGTAGCAGCCTGGCCCTTCTGCCCAGCTCTGCCTGCTTTCCACGGCTTCCTTAGCTGCAATCCATTGTCCTGTTTCTCAGTGGGCTGAGCTGGGGTGTGTTTCTTTCTCCTTGTGCAAATACATAACAAGGCCAGAGGCATTCTCTGTTTTTCTGCAGGGGATTTAGGAACTTTGGCGTGAAATCAGAACTTCATCTTCTCTGATGCTAGATTTACATACATGTCATCCTGCATTAGCCAAAACTGTTCCACAACTGAGAATTTTTTGGACACCTGGTCCTTCCAACCTGTTCAGCTGCATATCTCATCCCATCCTGGCCCTCCCCCTTCTGCTCTATGCTCCATGGCACCGGGCTGCTGCTCCCAGGTTCCCAAGCAGGTGCACCTGTGCGGGACTGTGGAGCATGCAGGCCACACTTTGGCTTTTGCCAAGGTTGTCAACCCCAAACCTCCAGTTTTCCTGGCAGGAAGCGCCCATCCGGTCGCCTGTGTTTCTCGGTTAACTTTTTTCACCACATTCATCCCCACCCCAGGCAGCTGGACTCTGCATAACTACTGGGACTTCTTGCTACTGTGTGCTAGGGTGGCTGATATCAGATTAATACAGCAACAACATAGCAGTACTGGAAGGAAGGGAGGGAGGGAGAAAGACAGGAGGGGGAGCTAGGTAAGAAAACAACCAAGATAGCTAGGACTTGAGGGGTCAGTATGCCGGAGAAGAGAGAACTTCAGAGAAGTGGGGCAGATCTTCCGCCTGCAATTTCCCCTGGTCGCTGCCCACTCGCAGCTGCACATCCACTCCTGGGAGGCAGCCACGTCCAGCAGGAGGCAGCCACTGAGGTTTGCAGGCCAGGGAGCGGGATACTTCCAGTTCAATGGTTCTGGACGTTGTGAGGTGGATTCATCACCATCTGAACAGTTCAGTGTTACCATTCTCCCCTGAATTAATGATCCAGGAATGGTAAAAAAAAAAATTGGAGTTTGACAATATAAACATCTAAACAGAATTTCATTTTTTAATGTCTTTTTCACCTATTGAAAAATATAAAGTTAATAAAAACACATCCACCCACCAAATGTGAATCACAGAATTTGGTTATCTCATGGCTCTTAAAGAGACAAAAACTGGAGTTCAAGGCCAGCCAAGAAGAAGGGGACCTGGCTGACACCCAGGCTTTCAGCTCAGGTCCCCAGAGTAAGGCCAGCATAGAGACCAGGCCCTGTGTTGTGCAGGTGGCTATTCCAAGAGCTGGCTGGCCAGGAGAAGCTAAGCCTCTCTGGAGGAGGATAATATTGTCCAGAGTGTCTATAGTATTTCGTATATAGTGTTCAACATTCAACTAAAAAAATTTTCACGTTTACTAGGATAGAGGCCCAGCGGATTGGAAAACAAAAGAAAAAAATGCAACAGAAAGAGATCCACAAGTGATCCAGACATTTGAGTTACTGGGCATCAATGTTAAAAATTGTGGTTATTTTTTTTTCCAAGGAAACAGACGAGAAGATTGAGAACTTTCCTCCAAAATAGATAATAATATATAATATATTTCTATGTATTTTTTCAATAACTACATCATTGTGGTATTGGCCAAAGGCCACTAGATGAACCAGGCAGTGGATCAGAAGACAGAGTCCAGAAACAGGACTTTGCATACACAGCCACCTAACTTGTGACAATGGTGCCACTGCATTTGTCATAAAGGTAATAGATAGTTAAAGGACAGTTTGTTTTGCTTTGCTTTGCTTTGTTTTGTTTTATTAAATGAAGCCAAAAACATAGGGGAACAAATCAACCTTGGCCTGTACCCTGTACCGTACACCATACTCAGTCCCAGATGATGTGAAAGGTAAAATAAGAAGCTTCAGGAATATAACCTAGGTAATGTCTTCACAGTCTGGGCTGGGCATGGATTTCTTCAACCTAAAAATAATTCCCTGATAAGGAAAAATTCATACGGGACTTGGTTAAAATGAAGGACTTCTGTTTATTAAAAACAACATTAAGAAAGAGAAAAGGAAAAAAAAAAGAAAGAGAAAAGGGATAAAGAGTGGGAAAAGATATTTACAATACATGCAGCCATCAATTGATTCTAATATGTAACATATAAAGAACTGTGAACAAATAACAAAAAATAGAGATAACCCAATTTTTAAGAAATAGCAAAAGATGTGAACAATAACCTCAGAGACCAGAATATCCAAATGGTCAGCACACAAATGAAAAGCGGCTCAATGTCATTATCATCAAGTGGAAGAAACTAAACTGCACCCCAAAGTAAACTGTACCCTCATGACATGGCTAAAGGGGAAGTCTGATGGTACCAAGCGTTGGCCGAGATTTATAGCACCTGGAATCCTGGCACACTGCTGGTGGGTTTGAAAACTGGAACACCTTTGAGAAACCAGTTGGCAGTTGCTTCTTCAGATAAACACTTGCATTTTGCATGGCCCAGGAATTTCATTCCCAGGTGTATCCCTAATTGGGATATATGTGTAAGTCTACCAATGCAAGAATGTTCATAGAAACATCAGTTACTCTACCCCAAGGCTAGAAACCATCGAAGTGTCCACCAGGAGTGGATAAATATACTGTGAACCACTCACAGAGGGGATCTATGCAGCCTTCAGAAACCAACAAGGGTGAATCTCACAGATGTAACGTTGACGGAAGTCCAAGTGGTGGGTGCGTTTGGGGTATTGGCTGGAGTGGGCTGAGACGGGCTTCTGTGGCCCTAGAAATGTTCTCAACTTGATTTGATGCTGGTTACACTAGTCTGTCCTCTTTGAAAGTCCTTTGAGCCACACCCTCAGGATTTGTTCTCTTCACCGTGCATCATGGTCAGAGCTCTCCAGAGGAACAGAACCAATGGATGATCTGTGTTTCAAAGAATTGGCTCATGGGATGGTGGGGCTGGCAAGTTAAAACTTACAGGGCAGGATGGATGGCTAGAAATACTGGAAAGAGTTATAGCCTTGAGTTTGAAATGCTTGGGGGAGGCCAGAAGGCTGGAGAGTCAGAGAAGAGTTAAGTAGTAGTCTTGTGGCCAAATTCCTTCTTCCTTAGGAAACCTTGGTTTTTCTCTTAAGGTCTTCAGCTGATAAGATGAGGCCCACCCACGTGATCGAGGGTGGTCTCCTTAAAGTCAACTGATTGTAGATGCTGATCGCACCTGTAAAATGCCTTCATAGAACACTCTAGGCCAGTGTTTGACCAAAAGCTGGGTGGGCATCATAGCCTAGTCAAGTGAATGTAAAATTAGCCACCACACCATATGTATACATTTTAGCTAAATAAATAAATAAATAAATGCTTAAATAAGCAATGGGTGTTTACCGTGTTCCAAGGAGAACTGTGCCCTGTTCTTACATTTCCCAGTGTATTTGTATTCCTCTACCCTCTTTAGAGAAATTACTCATTATATTGCAATTTGTTGCATCTTCTAAGCCCTGGGCTCCTTGTTGGCAGGGATGATGACAAAATGGCAGCAATAACAACAGCTTATATTTGACCTTTCCTCCTTCCAGTCATTGTTCTTAGTGCTCCCTACAAATTAACTCATTTAATGTTCACAAACAACCCTTAAAGTAGGAACCATTATCTCCATCTTATACATCTTGAGACACAGAGAACTTATTCAGCTTTCCCAAAGTCACACAGGTTGTAAAGGACAGGCACAGAATCCCAATCCCAGGGGCCAGGCTTCATAGTCTGTATTTGTCCTGGTCATTGGGCTATCTCACCTCTCCTTGTAATGGAAGTACCAGTTATTTATGACCATCCGCATACCAGATGCTATACAGAGTACAACATCCAGTGGGGTTTCTCATCCCTGTGTCTCTAGTACCAGGCAGTAAGTTGGTTCTCCTTGTGGATGAATGGGAGGGTAGATGAATGGGAGGGTGGATGAATGGGAGGGTGGATGGATAGGTGGTGGATGGATGGATGGATGATGGTGCCATTGTGGGTGGATGGGGGGGGGGATGGGTGGACGGGTAGATGAGTAGATGGACGGTGGTGGATGATTAAATAGAGAAATGGATGGGTGTATTTATATATGTATGTATGTATATATGGAGTCTTCAAAAAGTTACATGTCTGTAGCCTCCCACTGAGCCTGTTGTGTGTGGGTCTCCAGGGATGTGATTCCTTGTAAAAAGCAGGAGAGCTGAGTATGGTTTGGGCCTGTGCTTCTTGCCTGGCAATGCCAGTTAAACCAGATTCTGGCCCACCCCCAGAGACTCCGAGTCAGCAGGTATCCAATGGGGCCCGGGATTCTGTATTTCTGATGGGCTCCCTGAGGCTGCCGCTTTGCTGGGCCACACTGCAAGGGCAAGCATGCAGAGCCCCCACCAGTGCTTCTGGTGCTGCCTCCATCGCAGTTTCTCTAAATGCCTGTTAATAGGACCGAGCAGGGATAACGAGAGGATGATTTCTGGGGCGCTCCTTAAGAGCTCCGAAGAGTGGGTGTGTGCACGGGAAGGAGAGGGTGATATGTATTTTTAGCAGCCTCCCCCGAACCTGAGTCTGCACTCCGCTTTGAGTCCCGGCTCCTCTCCTTGGCGTGCCAGGCGTGGCCTTCTGCCTCAAGGCCATTTACAGTGTGCCAGCCTGTGGAGCTAAAACAGTTTGATGTGTAATTGCGAGAGGAAATGGGAGACCTGCTGAGCATGGCGGGATGTAGTGCCTTATCACCCTTTATGTGCAGCCACTGCTTGCTGCAGCTGCCAGCCGACCCGCCCCCTCGGCATAACGGCGTCGTCTTTCACGGGCCGCGGTACTGGGAACCAAGGCTGCAGCGGCACGATTAGAGCAGGTGACGTGGGGACCAGCCACCGCGCCGCCCGGTGGATCAGCGCCAGCCCTTCCTCCCGCCTTCCCGCCTGCTGCCTCGTGTGATATGCAAAGCAGCTTCTCCACACATGTTGCACCTTCACATTACCTGAAAATTGAATTTTATTTGGTGGCCTGTGTATAATTTCTAGCACTCCTCCAATGCACTTGAGTTCTCATTTAGCTAAAAGTGTGTTCTTTATTTCCTACGGGCAGGGGAGCAGAGAAGGAAGCCTGAGCAGCCTGTGTTCTTATGAGTCTCGAGCTCCAGGTCCCCCGAGGAACTGGGCTTTCAAAGGCTCTGGGCCCGCCTTGTCGAGGTTCCCCACATTTCCAAAATGCCCCGCGAGGCCACTTCCTAAAGGCTGTTAAGCAGAGGCCTGTACTGGGGCTGCTGTTTTTCCGGCTTTCTGTGACCTCCTTGCCCTGTTTACCTAAATAATATTGAACACACTGGGGAAGCATCATCGAAAAATGTCAGGGCAGGAGAAGACTAAAATAGTCCTAAAAAAATACTCCCCCCACCACTATTACAGATCATAAAATTCCTTAAAGGGACATACTTGGACAAGCCCACGCTTTAGAAGTTTGCATGTAGGAGAATGTCCTGCTTGGCCCACATTACTTTTTAAAAAATCAAGTTTATCGAGATATAATTCACCTACAGCAAACTGCACCCATTTGCATTGTACATTTCCACGAGTTTGAGGGATGAGGTCCCCCATGAAACCGCTGCCGGAGACCACGCACAGAGCGTCCCCGGGCCCCCCAAGGCTTCCAGTGCCCTTGGCTGGACCCTCCCCTCCCCACGGCCTCCCCCGACTAGCCAGCTGCCCCCCGAAATGGAGCTGCGTTTTCTCCCGCGTAGGGGCTGTGCCATCTTGTGTCTAGCTTCCTTCACCCCGTTTCACGGTTTTGAGGTGTGTCCATGTCCCTGTGTGTATCTGTGCTTTGTTTGTTTGTATCGCTGCTTGTTAATCCATTGACTGGCTAGACCACATATGCTTATCCCCTTACCTGCTGACGGGCATTTGGGGTTGGTTCCAGGTTGCGGCTCTTGTGAATAAAGCTGCTGCCTTTTGGGTCTTCATTTACCTGGTCTAGCACCCAGGAGTGGCCTGGCTAGGTTTTATGGTAGGCATTTCTTTACCATTTTTAAGAAGTTGCCAAACTGTTTTCCAAAGGGTTGGAACCATGTTCTATTCCCAGTAGCCCCGTGAGCGTGGAGTGGGAGCTCCTTGCAGTTTAATCTTCATTTCCCTGATGGCTGACGATGCTGAGCATCTCTTCACCTTCTCACTGGCCACTCATGCATCTTTGTTTGCTAAGTGTCTATTCAGGTCTTTCACCTGTTCATAAACTGGGTCGTCTTATTTCTGAGTTGTAGAGTTTTTCATACATCCTGGATATGGTTTTTGGTTGTGTGTGTGTGTGTTTACCTATTCTGTGGTTTTCTTAGGAGTGTCTTTCAAATAACAAAAGCTCTGATTTGGATAAAATCTGCTTTATCAATTTTTCCTTTTACAATCCTTTTATGATTCATGTTTTTATGTTCCTAGAAGTATTTTCCTACCCCTAAGTAGTATTTTTTTCTCTTAGGTTTTCTTCTAGGCGCTTTATAGTTTTACTTTCTGCCTTTATATCTATGATGTATTTGAGTTTATCTCTATGCATGGTGTGCTGCTTTGAAAGTGTTATGGACCCCAGAAAAGCAATGTTTTAATCTGGATCCAATCTTGTGGAAATAGCCATTTCTTTTAATCCTTATTCAACGCTGTAGGCTGGAAACTTTTGATTAGATCATCACCATGCAGATTTGGCAGGTCCAATTGTGGGTGTGACCTTTTGATTAGGTGGAGATGTGACTCCACCCATTCCAGGTGGGTCCTGATTAGTTTACTAGAATCCTTTAGGAGAAGAAACGTTTTGGAGAAACCTCAGAAGCTACAGAAGCAACAGAGCCAACAGAGAGAGCTGAAAGAAACTTCAGAGCAGAGCTATAACACTTGGAGAACAGAGACACGGATGTTTGGAGATGCTTGCAGCCCAACAGAAGTTGCCATGAGATGTTAAGCAAGCCAGAACCTGGAGAGAGCCAAAGGAAGCCAAGAGATGAAAGCCAGCCCTGGAGAAGCAAAGTGAGGAACCCCCGTATGGACAGAGACGGAACACAACGGAGCCCAGGAGCAAGGGACCAGCAGATGACAGCCTCGTGACTTCCCAGCTGGCAGAGGAGTTCCTGTCCCATTGACCTTCCTTGAATGAAGGTAACCTCTTGTTGGTGCCTTAATTTGGATGCTTTCAGTTCCCTTGAACTGTAAACTTGTACCTTATTCAATTCCCCTTTATAAAAGCCGTTCTAGTATATCACATTACAGCAGCTTTCAAACTAACAGACATGGTATAAGGTAAGGGCCAGTGATCTTTTGTTTTTTTCACATGCATATCCAATTGCTCCAGCACTATTTGCTGAAAGGAATTTCCTTTCCCCAGTGAATGACCTTGGTATCTTTGTCGAGTATCACTTGACCTGTACGCACAGCTCCACTTCTCAGTTCTCTCTTCTGTTCTGTCCTCGACGCTTCTGCCACTACCACGCTGTCTTCATCACTGTTGTGTTATGGTCAGCCTTGAAATTGGGCAGTGTGAGTCAGCCATCTTCATTTAAAACCTCTTTGGCTTTTTAAGTCATGTGCATTTCCATTTAAATTTTAGAATTGGCTTGTCAATTTATGTCTTTAAAAATGTCTTACATTTTGATTGGGATTGTAAACCACTCTTGAAAATCCCTTGTGTTGACTCGGAAGTGCAGCAGGCTGGGGTTTGGGGGTGTGGCCCTTTATTTTATCCCTGGCCAGCAGGGCTGAGGAGGGACACAGCCCTGTGGGTGTACAGATGTCCGGTCCCTGTGAAGGGCCCCAGTGCCTCGGAGTAAGCACGGAGGGTGGGAAATCTCACAGCATCTCGGCATGGGCACTCACTTCTTTGTGACTGAGATTGTTAACCTTCACCCAGGTGGGAAAATGTGCTTGTTGGGCCAAGGATTCAATAAAATATGACATGTGGCCAGTGTGCTGCTGAAGGCTGTGGATTGGAATCGCAATCCGACTCGTCTGACCAGTTCCTGGCCCCGAGAGCTGTCCGGGGGCTGATGCTCCCTGACTGTTCTCTGGATTTTATCACTGCTAAGTGTCAAAGGTCAGATCAGCCAGCGACTCAGAGATACCCCACCAGTGACACATGGAGCCCCAGATGACTGCCCGGTTAAAAGTTGGCCTCCAGCTCGTACCTGCCATGGTTTTCCTGAATGAGCCTCCTTAGATATTGCATGATCTGATTTAGCCCGGTGGTTGCTCAAGTCCTGTTCAAAGCAGCAAAGCAGCGCCTGCTCCCTGTTCTGTGAGAGAATAATGGATCCATAGGAGAATTCGCTGCAATGCTAAGCCCCAAGTTAAAGGCATCTGAGAGGTAAACATGGGTGGCTGGTGGAACATAGCGATGCCCTGATGACATAGACTGCGTGTTCCCTGCTCACGGCCCAGATCCAGTTGCATTAGAGGCACTGGCCGCTTCCCTGCGTAACCCACTGTCCTCTGGGGAGGACGGGGCAAGCGTAAAAGATGCTAAGTGTGAAAAGCTCCCCTGGAAATGCTTTCCTGGCACTGGCCCTTCATGTGAGTGCGCTTGAGAACTTTGTGAACACTCTACAGCTCCCTGGACACTCCCTTTCCAGGGCCAGCCCCTCCTTCTCTGCCATCACCTGGAAGCCAGGTGGGTTTGTGGGTGACAGGTGGCTGGGCAGCCCCCAGCCAGGCAGCTGGGGAGCCCCAGGGTGCTCGACTTGCAGGCAGCCCAAGAGGTGTTTTCAGGGTTCCTTCTCGGGCTGCTGGGCCCTCCTGCGCCCCTTCTCTCCTTTGCCCCTTTCTTTCTAATGAGTGTCTTGCTAATACAATTGTCCCTTAATTTCCCTTTTTACACCCCCATCTAGTCCCCATCGTGTTGGAAGGTAAATAAACAGCTGGTTCATCTTCAGTTTTCTTTTTCTTGGTGCATAGATATCCCCAGTCTCGACTCCACTATCCCCATGCCCCCCAACACATGCGCACACGCGTGCACACGCATACAGCCACACAACTGGGTTGGTTTGTTCTTTGCTCAAGCCAGCTCGTGCATGCAGACATGGTGTTTCTTCTGAAACCACAGAGCAACAGAGTCACTAAGCTGTGAAAATCCAGCTGTGAATCCTCAGAAGACCTGGGGATGTGGAGTCCTTGATTGTACCCACTTTACAAAAACAGGCTCTGAGAGGTAGTGGGACTGCCCCAGGCCGGGCCGTGAAAAGGGGGAGGGACCGGGTCTGGACCTGGTTCCGTGGGGCTGTGAGGCCTCTCTTGCGGCCCTGCTCTCCTGCTGGCTGATCTGCCTGGAGGGCGGGGCCTCTTCCCCTCAGCCTGCGCCCAGGGACATTCACTGACCCCAGCTGGTGCTCTGGCCACATCCAGACCAGCCTCCCCTGCCATTCACACCTGGGGCCCCAAGAGGTGAAGAGGTGGAGGGTACAGAGTGGGATTTCCCAGGCTCAGAGGGGAGAGGAACAGGGCCACAGAAGGAACAGGGAGAAATGTCAGCAGAAACCAGAGCTTGTGGTTGACACGAGGACCAAGCCCTGTCCCTGCAGCCACCCACTCGCCTCATAGCTACACTGCTGTCGCCCCCCTGTTCTCAGCTGAGGAGGGGCTTGGGGCTCTTCAGGACCCCCTGACTTCGGGGCCTGAGCCAGCCGTTCTTTGCACCTCACAAACTTCCCATCCTGGGCAGGGGCTGGCAACAGAGCCTTGTCATTTAAAGGGCTTTGCCGCTGTCCTTCTAGGGGCTTCCACCCATGGCCAGGTTCATAAGCCTCGGCAACCCCCTGTAATTGAGACTTGCAGGCAGGGGAACTGCAGAGGTGGGGTTCGGGGGCCACAGGAAGGGCCGCTGGAGCCCTGGACTTCCTGAGCCGTCACTCGGACTGGCTGCAAAGTTCACGTGTTTTAATAGCACAGGTGAGAACACCAGGTGCACTCACTTGGGTGGTGGGGAGAGGGGTCCCTCAGGACTCAGGGGCCACTGAGGGGCCCCCAGGGCAGTGGGGCACCTTTGTGACTAGGGGGGCCAGTGTGGGGTGGTCACTGTCCCCCTGCCCCAGTCCTCTCCCCTGGACCACATTCACTGTCCCTAGTTCCTGCCACAGGAGCAAGCTGCACCCTCGGCCTGGAGGGCCCCCCTTGGCCTGGCTGGCCTTCCTCGTGCATCAGATCTCGAACAGTGTCACTTCTTCAAAGCAGCCCCCGGCCTCCCTGGCTCAGCCTGGTCCCCCACACACCAGCCCCCTTCCTCTTTAGCACCTGGTGGCCAGGGTTGGGCTTCCACGTTATCCGAGTGACCCCATGCAATAAGTTCGGAGGGCAGCGACCTGCCTGTTTTTCCTCTCTCGTGAATCCTCCTGCCCAGCACAGGGCTGAGGGCATGCGGTTGGTTCCAAAATATCAACCTCTGTGGGCAGGTGGCAGACTTGGCAGGAGACAAGAGAAAAATCCGTTTACCGAAGCACAAAGCATCAGGACCTCCTGTGCCCTGCCCTGCCTGGTCCCTCTCCTAGGTCTCCTTTAAGCACCTTGCAGCTGAGATGCCTCCTCCAGCAAAGCCTTTCCTAGGAAAATGCCTGTTTGTTTACCTTGGAGACTTATTTTTTTTCTTTTTGGTGTGTGTTCTTTTCCCCTGGAAAGATCCCTATTTTCTTTGGAGCAGTGCCTTAAGTGATAGTACTTAGCCGAGGAAATCACCTCCCACCTTCCGTGCCCACCAGGAAAATATTCACCTCATCTCCTTCTCGCTGGCGTAGCGTGCCATTGTGCCGGACAATGATTGCAAAGTAAGGCTTCTGGGTTCCTCTCAGTTTTTCCTAAGAGCAGCCGTAATCAAGAATCTCTGGCACGGGCATCCCCCTTGCTGGGACAGAAAGTGCCCGCTGCGGCCCTGTCTAAAAATGGGTTTCTGCGGGTGGGGTCTTCGGGTGCTCAGGTGATAAGAGAATGCGAGCATTTTTCTTTTCTCCCACATGCACCTGAGCATGGGGGTTTCTGCTGTGTGAGTCAGGCCTGTTGTGCGGGAAATGAAGTTTCGGGAGATCCCGTGATAACTGCTGAAATGTGGAGAGTCCCATTTTGTTGATGAAGGACCAGAGGAAACCTCCGCTGGGCCTGTGGCATCCCCATGGGAAACAAGGATGATTCCCAAGGGATTGGCCATTTCCAGTTAGTCCAGGGGTCGGCAGACTTTTTCCGTAAAGGGCCCACTGGTCGGTATTTTCAGCTCTGGGCCATGTGGTATCCATCATAAGACCTTAGCTTTGCTGTGGCACCATGAAAGCAGCCACAGATAATAACGAAGGAATGGGCGGGGTCATGTCCCAGCAAACTTTACACAAACAGTGAAACTTTACACAGTACCAGCCAGATGTGGCCCCTGGGTTGTAGCTTGCCAACTCCAAAACAGTCCCCTTTAATGGTTCTGACTCAAGAATCCAAAGCAATGCAAAATGCACCTTGCATTTCCCAAATTTATGGTTCCAATTTTACCAGTGATGTCTTGAATTCAAAGTCCAGCACCCTGAGAAGTTGTAGTGTTTTTGTCTTCTAAAAAATTTAGACCGTCGTAAAAATAAACAAACCCACCAGTAGGCAAATGCAGTGCCATGAAAAATCCACATTAGAAAATATGAAAATCCATCCCCCATGCAATTTGAGTGTTTCTCCTAAAGCAGCCAGTAAACCTTTCTGCTAAAGTTTTAGTTTTATAGTGTGTGTGTTTTGTTCTCCTTGAAAGTACCTCATAAATCAATTGGACACATTTTGCTATAAAAGAAATATTTTATGTGTGAAGCACTTTCTTCAAGACTTTTTTTTTTCTTTTATCAGGGGTTTGTAAAAGTGCAGAGTGACACCAGGGTTTACTTGCTTGGCCATTGTCCCTAGTACAGATGCTGTATGTCTCTGCTTATGCAAGATTTATGTGAGTGTCAGGCTTTATTTGAGTAGACCAGGAGAAAGCACTGCTCTGAAAACATCACATCTGAAAACGGCTATTCTGTGCTTCAAAAAACTTTTGGAAAAACTTTGCAACCTTTAATCAATCGAATGCTAAAGTAAACTGCCCGTGGAAAACATCCCAGTGGTGTCCAGAAGTATATCTTCGGTCAAAAATGAAACCCACCATATTATCAAATCAATAATATACCCAGGAACCTGAGAGAAGAAGCCTAATTTATTTTCCATGCCCCCCCAAAAAATAGTAAAAATTAGTAAAATGGTCTGACGCACTTAACATCAAGAAAACGAATCTGCTGTTATTTACATTTAAAACATGTTGGGTGAAATGTCTCAACTCTTCTCGTATTTTTCCTCTCAGCGAGCGTGTGTCTTCTTGTGTTGACTGTTCCGACGGAATATATTTTTAACTTTTGAAAGCCTTGTCTCTTCACTGAAAAATAGTTTGACTTTTTGTCAAAATGGTCAAAACAATCTCGGGCATGAAGTCGTGTTGTTTGAAGAGGCAAGTCTGTCTTTGAAAAACAAGCGCCCGAGAAGACCATCAGAGTAGATGTCTCAGCGTGGCTTGCTGCATAACAAACCTCCCCAAATGCAGAGGCGTCGCGCCATGTGTTATTCTCTCCTGTGGTCCTGGGGCTTGACTGGGCTGCTGGGAAACCCACCTCAGGCTTGCCCAGGCGTTGCGGTCTGAGGGCGGCTGGGACCCGGGTCCCATGGTTGCTTGCGTGCTGGGTGCCGTGGACTGATGTGCAGGCTCCTCCAGCATGGGGGCTGGATTCTGAGGGGGGTGCCCCCAAAGAGAGCATTGCAAGGCCTCTCCTGAACCAGCCTCAGAAGTACCGGAATGTCTCTTCTGTGCCATGGCATCCCACCCACCAGTCACTGGCCAGCCCAGATTCAAGGGGAGGGGGCTGGCATGCCCAGAGAAGGAGGGTGTAATGGCGTCCTCTCTGGGGACCATGACCCACAGCATGAGCTGGGGGTCTCCTCTCATCTTGGCTCTTTCTTTTTGTCTCCCTAGTTGTGTGGTTGTATGGGGAAGAGAAAGGCATTCTTATCCAGGCTACTCATAGAACAGATCCCATGGAAACATACCTCTCTGCTTATCACCAAGTCCACCTCTGCCTAACGTCCTTTGTTAATTTTGAGGTCAGTCTTAGCTGACTGTCTGATGTAGCAAATGTCCTATTAGAACTCTGAAATGCAGTGTGAATTGATTGCAAAGAGAATGTGTAAATAATGCAAAAATACAGGATTTCGTGGAAATGATGAGACTGGTGTTGGCAGACTGCAGGAATCATAGACTCAATTATTGACAAGCAAAGGTGAGGTTGGTTTCCACCCAAGAACAACTGAAGGGGTAAAAATCAATTCAGCCTATGATAATATATGTTCATCCAAAGAGAATTATTGAACTGTTAAAGGATTAAGAATACCTTCTTGAAATTAATGAAATTCTAGACTATTTTTTTGCAACAGTCACTCTCTTGAAAGACATATGAAAAAGTGGCATCCTATTGGGCTGCCATCCACGTTTATTGGAAAGCTGTAAAAAGAAATGATCCCTTCTTGAATCATTTTCTCATTCTGAAAGTTAGTATTTCATTGCAGTTATCAGCAACATTTTCTTAAATATAGAATCAACCCATTTTCAAAAATGTTGGTTTTCATTTTCCATATAAATTGCTAATCAAGTATTTGACGTCACTGTTTGATCTAAAACATTAGCCCTTGTTTTCAGTGGATTTACTGAGTATCTTTCCACGAGTTTACCTTGTCCTCCATAACAGGCTATCCTGAGCTTTGGGCCCAGTGAGTGGGGTTGGAACTTTCCAGAAGCCCTTGGGGAGCTGCATGGAGCACTGCGGCTGCTGTGGCCCCCTCTGGTTATGGTTGGGGCCCCGAGGTGGGGGGCTTCCACGATCAGGTCAAGGGGACAGGGAGAGCGTTTGGTATCAGTGTCGGGAGGCTAGGTCCTCCATCTGCAGAGAGGTGAGTTCTCAAAGGGCATCTTCCTTGGGGAGAGCCGCAGCCAGCACACCTATGGGCCCACTGCCCACGTTAAAGGTGTGGGAAAAATCAGAACAGAGGTTTCGGATCTGAGATGGAAGTTTCTGTAGAGTCCGGATGAAACTTCAGGGATGTTTTCTTCCTCGAGCTTCAGTCTTGGGTGAAGAAGACGCTCTTCCCCACCCATTTTGGACCAGGGAGTAACTTCTTTGAGTTTCCTGGGGCATGCTGGGTGACAGGCCTCCCCGGGCCCCCACCGAACATCAGAAGTGAGACGTACGCCAAAGCCTCAGCCTGCTGCCAGCCCACCCGTCACAGAGCCAGGGTGGCCTTCTCTAGAAAACCCGAAAAGAGGTAAGACCGCCTTATAGAATTGAGCATGTCTGAGAAGGCCAGAGGGAACACCCGGAGCGGCCTTGGGGGGATTGTGGAGAGGAGAGTTCTTGGGTTCTGACGGCAGGACTCGAGTTGGGAGAAGAGCTGCTGTCTTGCCCGGCCGTCTCCCCACAGTTTGGCCCATAAAAAAGAGCAGTCAGTTGAAATCGTCCCTTTCGCAAGGCATGCTGAGTCCAGCTCCCTTGTGTCCCTGTTAACAAACCGTGGTCTTGGAAGAACTCAGAGCCTGGCCTGGTAGAAACAGCTGTAAAATACCCCATCACTGACTGTGTATACACGTACTCTCGGTATCGGACCGAGCCCGTGGACGGCTGGCTGGATGCAAATGGCCGCGCAGACTTCCAGAGGCAGTTATTACTACTTTAAATGCTTCTACTTAGCATGATGGATTTTATCAGTCTTTGCTAAATTGAGCAAGTAAACGAGGATTTATTCAAGGTGTATTTAAAGGCTTGTTTTAGTAAACTTTTCATAAAAGCCAAATGCAGGGAAAGCTGGGCTGTGCACTGGTGTTGAAAACTAACACATGTCCAGCTAGAGAGTTTCCCTGTGCTTGATTTAGACTAACCCATGCCTGCCCAACACGGAAACCTCCAAATGTATTTTTAAACAAACATCCTGATTGTCAGACAGATGCAATATCGCTGTACCCCTTTTGCTCATCGTCCAGCCGTGAAGATGTCTATGGTAAAAATGACAGATTTTGAGAATGCCACTAAAAGGACCGAGGAACCGCTGACCATTTCACATAGAAGTGGCTCTTCTCCCTGGCCCGCCTGGAAGCTCCAGGCCTCCACCTGGGCCCTGGACGGAATTGAAGCTGCCTGTGACCAAAAGCAAGGCCGTGCGTCCGGGGGCGTGTGGTTCACATGCCGGAGGTGAGCTGGCACCTACTGGCGCCATACCCAGTGTCAGCGGCTCCCCAACAGCAGCGGGGGTGCCGGGGCCTCCCTGATGGGCTTCTGCTGCTCTCTACATAAAATAGGTCACAGAGAAGGATGTAAACCCGCCTTATGCTGGTAAAAATACACACTTGTGAGTATATGTTTCTCGAGTGTGTGCCCTGCCCATTACAATTCCAGACCATATTAGTACAGGTTTCCTCACCCTTGGAGCATGGACATTTGGGGAAATCCTACAGGCACTGCAGGTTGTTTATTAACATCCCTGGCCTCTGCCAGTAGCGCCCCCACTACACTTTTGACGATCAAAACTGTCACCAGACTTTGCCAATTGTGTCCTGGAGGATACCTCTACCGGTGGGACCCAGTGCCTCAGTGAGATCCGTGTTTTTTCATATGCTTTTCACCACATGTCCCAGTTTGGATAGTCCATGTCCGCTGGTGAGCAAAGCACCTTGCTTTACCTGGAAATCGCTGTGCATTTAAATATCACCCCCAACTTGCTTATCTGCTACAGGGGTTGTTAATGCTCTCCCTTGGTACAGTAAATATTCCAGAGTCTTCCGAATTATGCCAGAGTCATTTAGAAATCAGCTTTGAAACACGGCTGCTATTTTAGGGATCGTCACACATCATCTGCTGTTTGGTGTCAAACCCCGAGCCGCGGTTATTTAACACTGATTAATAAATGGCAGGTTGTCAGTACTGGTTGTGAAGACACTTCAAGGAGCCATTGTTCTTTTAAATTAAAACATTTAAACATTTAAATCCAGGGCTGGTTCTGGTGGCTCATTTTAATTATTCCTTTTGTCTTAGCATACCTTTCTTCTCCTGATCACACAGCTGTCACACCGACGTTACCTGGAGTTGGGGCGCATGACAGCCCTTCCCTACTAACTGCCATTATTTTTACAAGGAAAGCTGGAAACCACTGGAGCAGATATTAATTTCAGGAGAATACTGCTAGCTAAGTTATTAAAATGAACACATCTGAAGGCTACAACTCATTTGACTTGCATTGTGGGAAGGGCTTGTAGCGCTCGGCCAGGAGAACAGCGTGTTTGTGCATGTGTGTATGTGTGCATGTGTGTGTGCGTGCATGTGTGTGTGTTGGGACTGCACCTTTATTTCCCTTCTCCTATTCCCCTTCTCCCTCCACTCCTTTCCCCTGTTTGTTACAAGAATCACAACCTAGCTCTGGCTGTCTTAACAAAGTAGGGACTGTATCCAGAGACCCTCAGGAAGCCCAGAATTGATAGAGCTGAAGGATCTGGTGGGACAGTAGGCAGGAGCCAAGGCCTGTGGGGGTTGTGAGCTCCAACCAGAAAATGCAGGGAATAGCATGAATGCTCAAGAGGGAACAGCATGGGTGTTCAAGGAGGAACAGCATGGATGCTCCAGATAATACCTTAAGTGCTCCAGGGAACAGCCTGAGTGCTCAAGGGGGAACAGCATGAGTGCTCTAGGAGAACAGCATGGGTGCTCCAGGGAATACCGTGAATGCTCTGGGGTAACAGTGTGAGTGCTCTAGGGGAACAGCATGAGTCCTCTGGGGGAACAGCTTGAGCGCTCTGGGGAAATAGTATGAGTGCTCCAAAGAACACCAAGAATACTCTGGGGAATAGCACAACTGCTAAAGGAGCAGTATGAGTGCTCCATGGAACAGCATGAGTGCTCCAGGGAACAGCATGTGTACTCAAGGGAATAGTGCAAGGGCTCTGGAGATTAGTACAAACGCTCTGTGAAACAGCGTGAGTGCTCTGGGGAACAGCGTGAGTACTGACAGGAACAGTGCGAGTATTCTGGGGAACAGCATGAGTGCTCCTTGGAACCACATGAGTGTTCTGGGGAACAGCATGAGTGCTCAAGGAAACAGTGGAGTGTTCAGGGAAACAGCTCAAGTGCTCCAGGGAACAGCACGAGTCCTCAAGCTCAGCCTCAGGAGAGAGAATACAGCTGGCCTAGCTAAGGTCATGACCTCTTCTCCTAGTTGCACCAGGTCCAGCCCCTTCAAAGTGGGTGACAGTAGTATTCCATACCGGACTGAACGTAATGATGGGGTCTGTGAACACAGATCAGAGTGCTAATAGGAAGAAAGGGTGGAATGTGGGGGGAGTTGACAAGTGATAAATGCCCCCTGCATCTTTCTTCTGGCTGCCCCACTTTTGTCCCCCCCTCTCCCCTTCCTCTCCTTGCTCTCCCTGCCCCCCTCTGACTACTCAATAGCAGGCTAAGGGACAGTGAGTCGCTGTGTTACTTTTCGGTCTAGAAAATACAGTTTTCTCACCAACTTAAAAATCCACCTGGTTCGTGTTATATTTAGCTGTGCTCTCAATTCAAAAAAGAGAGCGAAAAGGCACAGGGGGGCATTAAACTACTACAAAATTTAAGATGTTCCCCCATGGAGTCTAATATGCAATGTGGGCCCCACATTCAAATAAAATAAAAGGCAGCCTGGCGAGGCCTTGGTCCTGGACACTGCTGTGTGATGGGGTCAAGGCAGAGGCTGATCCTGGCTTCCCCGACAGAGGGCACCTGGGGTCACAAGCTTGGTGACCCTCCCCCTGGCACCTGGTGATGGGTTACAGGGTAGCAGACCGGGCAGTGGGGCTGGACTCACCCGAAACCTTGGGCATCTCACTTAGAGCTGTGAATCCCAGGTCCACTTTAAGAATGACTATTAATAATGAAAACTGACAGAACTCTAAGACTAAAATGATATAACTCATGTTCCCCACTTTAATATGATTACAATGTAAAGTGTTTTTTTTTTTTACTGGAAAAGAAATTTTCATATGTAAAATAATTAATCAACTATTTACTTACCTAACAGAAAAGCTTGCACTCCTATGCATGCTCAAAAGTTCATTTTATAGAAGCCAGTGCCTTTGGGCGATGCCTGGGTGTGTTCTGCCGAGTTTGCCTTGAGTCCCTGCCTGTAGGTCCCGCAGACAAGGGCAGGTGCAGGAAAGCTTGACACTCATCAGGCATCATGAATGAAAGACAGCATTTCCAAGTATATTTAGGGGGACAAAAGTAAACTGCTATTTTCCAATGAAGTTTATTTCATAAGAGAAGTCAGAGTAAACAGGCTTTTATGTTATGCAAGTAAATATCTAATTATTTTGTCTAGAAAATTACTTTTCCAATTAAAAAACTGTACACTTTAACCATACTCATATTTTAAATTAAAACAATTTTAAACAAAACTGGGAGTCATCCTTGTAAGCGAGCATCTTTATTCTGCTCATTTTATTTAAAGGTTCCACGTCATCAAGCACTCATGGCTATATAAATATATCCAGCCCAGGGATTATCATTGTTTAATGGTTCTTCCTCATGTTAAAAAGTTAGATCCATTTTTCGTTAGGAAAGATGACTCTCAAGTGAGCATCCATGTGCATACGTTTTTCATACACCTCTCATGATTTCCTTGAGGTTGATTCATGGGGCAAGAGGATTTGGATGTTTGCAATGCTTTTTACTCACATGACCAGGCTTCCCTCCACACGCACTGGTCCGTTTGTGCTTCCGGGGACTTAAGAGTCTGTCTCACCATGTCCTGGTAAACTTTGAGAAGTAAAGATAGATGAGATAGGTGAGTGGGTGGGTAGGTAGACAGACAGATAAATAGATAGAGATAGATTAGAGAGAGCTCGATGGGTGGATGGATGGATGGAGGGATAGATAGATGATGGATGTATCTCTGACAGTTTGTTGGGAAAAATATATAGTTCATTGTTCAAATCTGTATGTGTCACTGTTAATGAGATTTATTTTATTGCCACAGATTTATTGGCCATTTGCTTTTTCTTTGTAAATTAGTTATTTTGTTTCATTTATTTTTATTTGTAAGACTTTTTTTTGGGGGGGGGAGTGCTTATTCTTTCTACTGGAGTACTTATTTTTTTCCATTAGGTTTGTAAGACTTCTTTATATGTGGTTTCTTGCCTGCTCTGCTCATTGCAGATATTTCCCTTAGTTTTTTGGTTTGCTTTTTATTGGTTATGGTTATGTATTGACTTAAAGATTTTTTAATGTATTTTCACCTATGTTTATCAGTCTTT
>PVIY010040578.1:0-22279 GCA_004026745.1 Myrmecophaga tridactyla
AGCACAGCCACTGAGTCCCTGCCATACCTGGACCACGTCACCTTCTATACAAGGTGGGCTCAGTCTTACCCAGGTAGTTGTTTAAACGGGTCAACACCCAGTACAGTCCCCACCCTGCTGTTCCTTTGGAAGCAGCTCTCTTGTTTTCTGAGGGGCCCAGCAGACCCCAGCCTCTGAGCTGCTCTCAGCAGGGCCCTGGCAAGCCTTCCATACACTCCTGGGTCCTGCAGACGCCTGCCACTGCCCGTGGCCACCACCAGGGGGCGTGGGCCCAGGTCCCCATGGGCACAGTCACTGTTCAGACTCCTGGGGATGGGAAAGCTGCTGCTAACTGAGCACCTACTTTGTGCCGGGCCCTCTGTGCACATTCTGCCACAGAGCCTTCCTAGCAGTAACCGGAACCTTGAAACCCACCCCTGCCCCAAGAACTTTGGGCTGGCGGGATGAGGGGGCTCAGGGCAATGCGAAGGTGCAGCTTCCAGCCAGAGGCCTCACTGCCATCCTCCCCAAGAGTCTGGGGTGCCCCACTGCCAAGTGACGACACCAGAGCCAGCTCACCTGGGGAGCCCATACGGCACCAGGTGCTGGGCTTGGGGCCTCCTGTTCATTCCACCCAATGCCTACCTGGCAGGTCAGGCCAGTGCCACAGCCAGTTCACAGGTGAGGTGAGAAAGTTCAAACAGGTGTAGCAAGTTCTGGCCAACAATTTGCAAGGCTCTGCCCCAGTGGGTGAGGTTATTTTGAGGTCCTTTTCTCCCTGAGTATGCCCACCAAGCAAAGCAGTGAAGACTAGGGATCTGGGGTGCAGCAGACCCAGGAATCAGGACCAGCTGTGTCATTTGCAGGGCAAATCCAAGAAGAAAATGTGAGCCCCTCATTCAAAACTTATTTAGAATTTCAGGATGGCAATAGCAGAGTACCGAACCCAGCATGGGGGCCTCCTGAGCAGGGGCTCCTTCCAAGTGCCGGCCGTGTGGGGAGGGGCCATTTACGATCAGGAGGGGTCCCTTTCGAGTGTGTCCTGAGTAAGGGTGCCGCCCATGAAGTGGCCCTACTGGGGATGAACTTGCCTCTGCCACTGAGAAACCTGTGCCCTGGGGCAGCTCATGGCTGTCTTCTGCCAGCTTCCTCATCTGCCCCAGGGGGGTTGGGGGCATGGGGGTGTTGGTGAGCAGCCACATGCAGGGTCTGGGCACAGGGGGCACAGGGAGTACATGCCACTAGCACTCAGAGGCGACCACAGCCCCGCAGCTCTCCGGCCAGCTGCAGAGCCCCAGCCCCTCCACCCTGCCGGGGGTCAGCAGGTGCCCGACGGCCAGCATCTACCTCTGTGCAGACCCTGTATGACAGGACGGCAGAGGCTCTGGACCACTTGCTGCAGAGCCTCATCACACAGAGCCCTACCGCCGAGGAGCTGCACATCCTGCTGTCGGTGAGGGCAGAGGGAGCTGCGGCCCTGCGCTGGGAGCCCAAGGGAGTCAGGGAGGGCTTCCCGGAGGAGCTGGGCCTGAACTGGAGGGGGGTAGCTGTGCAGGAAGAGGAGGCTGGAGGGCTGTCCTTATTTAGGGGTCACAGTGGTATAGGGCCACCAGAGCGGGGAGGGGCGGGGGCAGCAGTTGCAGCCTGGGGAAAGCGGGCACTGAAGCCTCGCTACGGGAAGCTGGTGAGAAAACCACCCTCCTCCCCAGGGTCCCTCCTCCCCAAGCCAAGGGCTGGGGGGGGCGGTGTCTCACCACAGCAGGAGGGAGATGAGTCAACAGGCAATGACAGCCAGGGGTCCAGGGCAGAGCCCAGAGAGGAGGATGGGGTGAGCTCTGCTGAGAAGAAGGGAGCAGGGGGCAGAGCGAGCACAGCAGGGGCCAAGGCAAGATGGGCCCAGGGGGTCATGCAGAGAGAGTCTGCATGAGGGAGAGGGAGTGTGAGTGACTGTGTCACCAAAGGCAGCCACAGACATGTCCACAGGAATCTACCGATATCTTTTATCCTCTCATCCTTGAGAATACCTTAATAGAGAGACTCAAACTTGGCTCAGAACTACCCAGTGTAACTATTTCAGTCTGGCTCTTTTGCCGTCCTGACAGCTCATGTCATACCCTGAACACTTTCCCCTAGAGAAGGGCACTGGGCAGAAAGCCACTGAAGCGCCACAAGCCTCAAAAGTTTGGTGCAGAGGGACTGTGGGCAGCCACCGCGGGAGGAAGTGACTTCTCTGAGATAGGGCTGCCGGGGGCAGTGGGCACCCACGTCCTGCCTGAGCTAGGCCTGGGACAGAGAAGAGAAGGCTGGATTGGGGGAGATGGGGTCTGGGACCAAGGGGTCGGCCTGGTCAGGGATGGGGAGGGCATTGGCAGGGGGTAGGTGGGACGTTGCTTCAGGGACAGAGCCTGGACCATGGGTGGGCATGGCCTGGGCTTAGAGAGGGCAGAGACTGGGTCAATGGGGTGGAGCCTGGATTGGAGGCACTGGGGGCTGGCCAATGGGCACAGCTGGTGGAGGGGAGCAGTGGGCAGCATCTGGGCCCAGAGAAAGGCGGGGCCTTGCTCAAGGGGCAGAGCAGGGCTTGGCAGGCAGGTGGGTGAGCCTGGCGGTCCCCTCTCCAGCCTGGCACTGGGGGTCCTCGGCTGCAGCGGCCCCGTTCTTGACCCTGCCTGCCCTGCAGCACATGTACTTCTGGCTGACATCAGAGAAGGTGCACGAGCGGCAGCGGGCTGTGCACAGCTGCGTGACCCTCCTCAAATTCTTGAACCACAACCTCTGCATGGACGTGAGTGCCCCACTCGTGGCTCTGCACACCCTGCCAGGGGGAGGGGCCTCTTGCCCGGTGGGGAGGGGGACACAGAGGAGCTACCCTCCTCCCAAAGCCTGCCAGGATTCCTGAGGTTCAAGACTCAGCAAGATCCTGAGCCCCCTACCAGCTGACCTTTTACGCATGAAGGAACATGTTCAGGAGTGGCAGACCCCTGCCCAAGGTCCCTCCGGTAGGCTCTGAGCCCAGGTGGCCCTTTTCACCATACCTGGATGCCATGGGCTGGTACCTCTTCCCTAAGCCTTAGTTGGTCACCTGTAAATGGAAGGAAATGACTCCTCCTTAGACAGATATCAGGGTGGTTAAAGGGGCTTTGTAAACTGAGCAGCCCTGTGCCCAAGCCAAGGGTAGTATCAGTGCATGGAACAAGTACCTGGGCCGCCCTTCTCATGCAGTCCTCACTGCATGGTTTACATCTTAACCTAGATCTGTTGATAAAGCCCAGAGTTTGAATGGTGAGCATCAGAGAAAGTGCAGAAGTGAGTGATTCTGCCTTGTCAGCCAACATCAGCAGTAACTCCTTAGGGGGCTTAACAGGTAGGTGGGGAAACTGGCCCCTCACCCTGAAGCCCAGCAGGCATGGAGAGGCAAGAGCAGCAGCAGGGATTAATGGTTCTGCCAAAGAACAGCTCACTGCCCAAAATCCTCCACCATTCCTAGGATGAGCAGAACGCCTCTAGGATGAGCAGAACACCTAAAGTCAATTTCCATACAGCAGGCTGGGACTGGGGTGAGGTGAGGCACTCGCCTTGGATGCAAAATGCCTGAGAGAGCCAAAACCTCCATAATCAATATAAATACTATTTTAATGTGCTACTTTTAAAAACTTACATTGGGACAGCATCAACATGGTGACATAAGACATCCCCAAAAAGAAACCTCCCCAGATATACAGTGAAAAAAAGGACAAATTTCACTTGTTCAGAACTCTGAAGGGAGGTAGAGACTGGAGAAGGATCCCACAAAGGCTGAATCAAAGGAAGAAAAGTATCAGGTAGAAAACTTTCATCCTGGACTAGCTGATCCTCTTCTCTCCCCCTCACTCAGTCTCACACAGCTCGGGAAGTGCCCAGAGGCAGCAGCCGGGACCCCTCCCACCTCCCACAGGGGACACAGACTATAGAGCCACTCACAGCAGTGAGTTAGATCCCCACCTATATCCAGACAGAGACCCAAGTCCACCGAGACCCAGGGCAGGACACAAGCCGCTGAGGAGTGCTAATACAAAAGGGCCCCAAGAAGGGGCATGGAAAATGGAAGATTAGGGAGCAAGTGGCAGAACCTACCTCTCTCCCCTAAAGCAGGGAGAGGCCAGGCAGGAACAGTCTGATTCAACAGTTTGGTAATCCATGGACCAGGGGAGGCCAGCACAACACCCAGGTAGGTACAGGACAAAGGGCCTGAGAAACCGTGACAGAGACTGTAATTCCATCTATGGCTCCTGGAGCCCATCCACCCCCTCTGAGAGAAGCAGCAGGGGCAGCTCGATCCTTGGCTGGGGGACGGCTGTGGACTGCAGTGGCTGTGGGAGTCCTCGATCCCAACTACAGAGAGGGACACAGACCAACACTGAGCCAAATACTGATGGAAACATGAGAACACAGGATCCTTAGTCTCAGCCCCTCCAGCCAGCCAAAGACAGATGCCTCTGTTTCAACTGCTTCAGAGATGATTTTGACAAAAAGCCAGAAAGGCCTGCCTTTGTAGGGTGGAGGTAAATAAGTATCCAAAGAGTGCCATCTGCTAGGCAGGTTATAAAGTGCAGGAAAAAAGGGCTTTGGGGAGTCTTTCCAGATCCTTCTCCCAGGGCCCACAGGATCTGGTCTACGCTCCCTGTATGGGAACCTGTCCCTATTTTGGCTAGGAAATACTGACAAACCAACTGTCAAAAAAAAAAAAAAAAAAACCTTAATACAAACCCAATCATCAACAAAATCCTAGACGAGAGAGAAACTAACCCTCAGAATAAACCCATCAAGATAATGAGATGACCAGATATCAGCTAAAAAAATCACAAGCCATACTAAAATTCAAGAAAATATGCCCCAGTCAAAAGTCAGAAGAGATACAGGATAGGGAACAACTAATCAAAAATATGCAAACAAATCTCCTAAACAAATTCAATGAGATGGTTAAAGAGATAGAGAATATTAAGAAGAGACTGGGTGAGCATAAACAAGAATTTGAAAGAGTACATAGAAAAATAACATCTTATGGAAATGAAATACGCTATGTATGAAATTAAAAATACACTACAGACATACAACAGCAGATCTGAAGAGGCAAAAGAAAGGATCAGTGAGCTAGAAGACAGAACATCTGAATTTGAACAGGCAAAAGAATAAATAGAGAAAAAATGGAAAAAGTTAATCAGGATCTCAGGGAAATTATTGGCAATACAAAGTACACAAACATATATATCATGGGTGTCCCAGAAGTTCAGAGAAGGGAAAAGGGCCAAGAAGAGTATTTGAGGAAATAATAGCTAAAAGTTCCCCAACCTTTATACAAGGCATAAATATGCAAATGCAAGAAGCTCAACCTACTCCAAACAGAATTAACCCAAATATACACAGTCCAAAACACATACTAACCAGCCTGTCAAATGCCAAAGAGAAAGAGAATTCTGAAAGCATCAAGAGAAAATCAATTCAATACATAGAAGGGAAGCCAAATAAGACTAAGTGCTGATTTCTCATAAGAAACCATGAAGGTGAGAAGGCAGTGGTATGATATATTTAAGATACTGAAAAGGAAAAGAATTCTTTATCCAACAAAGCTATCTTTCAAAATGAGGGAGAGTTTAAAATATCCACAAATAAACAGAAGCTAAGAGAGTTTGTTAGCAAGAGAACTGCCCTACAAGAACTATGAAAGGGAGTTCTGCTGGCTGAAAAGACAGGAGAGAGAGAGGCTTGGAGAAGAGTATAGAAATGAATACTATCAGTAAGGGTAACTGTTCTAGTTTTCTAGCTGCTAGAATTTGATATACCAGAAACGGAATGGCTTTTAAAAAGGGGAATTTATTCAGTTGCAAGTTTACAGTTCTAAGGTCATAAGAATGTCCAAATTAAAGCAAGTCTAAAAATGTCCAAATTAAAGCACCAACAAGAGGTTACCTTCACTCAAGAAAGGCTGATGAAGTTCAGGGTTTCTCTCTCAACTGGAAAGGCACATGGCAAACATGGTGACATCTACTAGCTTCCTCTCCAGGCCTCCTGCTTCATGAAGCTCCTCCAGGGACATATTCCTTCTTCATCTCCAAAGGTCTCTGGCTAGTGGACTCTTTGCTTCTCATGGCTATGTTGTTCTTGTCATTCTCAAAACGGACTCTCTCCAAAATGCTTCTCTTTTAAAGGGTTCCTGTAAACCAATCAATACCCACGTGGAATGGGTGGAGTCACATCTCCCTCTATTCAAAAGTTAATACCCACAATTGGGCAAGTCACATCTCTGTGGAGATAATCTAATCAAGTTTCCAGCATACAGTACTGAAGAGGGTTTAAAAGAAACATTGCTCCCACAACATTGATTAGGATTAAAACATGGCTTTTGTAAGGTACATAAATCCTTTCAAACCAGCACAATGACTAAAGGTATGATGAAAAAAGAGGAAAAAATAGATCTGCCAAATAAAAGTCACAGGATCAAATGGTTATTACTGCTTTTACAGTAATAACACTGAATGTTAATAGATTAAACTCGCCAATCAAAAGGCATACATGGGCAGAATGGATTAAAAAATATGGTCCATCAATATACTGTTTACAAGAGACTCATTATAGACCCAAAGATATACAAGTAGTTGAAAGTGAAAGGATGGAAAAGATACTCCATGCAAGAAGTAACCAAAAAAAAAAAAAAACCAAAACACTGTGGTAGCTATACTAATATCAGACAACATATACTTTAAATATAAAAATGTTATAAGAGACAAAGATGGACATTATATATTAATAAAAGGAATAATTCACCAAGGAGTAACAATCATAAATATCTATGCACCTAAATTAAGATGCGCCAAAGTACACAAGGCAAACACTGGCAAACCTGAAAGGAGTACTAGAGGTCTCTACAATAATAGTGGGAGACTTCAACACACCACTCTCGTCAATAGATAGAATATCTAAGCAGAGGATCAATATGGAAACAGAGAACCTAAATAATATGATAAAAGAATAGTCCTAACAGACATATGTAGAATGTTGTTCCCTAAAACAGAAGGACAAACATTCTTCTCAAGTGCTCCAGGGTAGAACATTCTGCAACAGAGACCACCTGCTAGGGCACAAAAAAGGTATTTGAAATGCTACAAAATGCTCTCTCAGCTTATGATAATGGAATGAAGCTGGAAATCAATAACAGAGAACTAGAAAATTCATAAGTGTCATGGTCAGGTTCATGTGTCAACTTGGCCAGTGGTTGTTCCCGATCATCTGGTCAGGCAAGTGCTGGTCTGTCTGTTGCTATGAGGACATTTCATTGACTTAAATCATGATTACATCAGCTGCATCCACAGCTGAGAGCATTTATAATCAGCTAAGGGGCAAGTCTTCTGCAATGAGTGATGCTTAATCTCACCAGTGGACAGCTTTTAAGGAGGATTCAGAAGAAATAGTCCCTCTTCCTGATTTAGCGGGTGAACCTCTCCTGTGGAGTTCATCCAGACCCTTTGTTGGAGTTGCCAGCTTCAAAGCCTGCCCTATGGATTTGGACTCTTCCATCCCCACAGTCATCCAGCCAACCTCTCCTAAAAGTTTGTTGCAGACTTCATCGGAGTTACCAGTTTGTGGCCTGCCCTACCTTGGACTCTACATTCCCCCAGTTACATGAGACACTTTTATAAATTTTGTATCTATGGATATCTCTTGCTGATTCTGTTTCACTAGAGAACCCTAGTTAATACAATAAGTATATTAAGGTTAAACAACAGCTTTTTGAACAATCAGTGGGTCAAAGAAGAACTAAGAGAAATTGGTAAATATCTCAAGATGAATGAAAATGAATGCACAACATATCAAAACTTACAGAATGCAGTGAGGGCAGTGCTAAAAGGTGACTTACAGCCCAAAACACCTATATTAAAAATTTTAAAAGAGCTAAAATCAAAGACTTAATTGAACATCTGGAGAAATTGGAGAAAGAAAAGAAAAATAATCCCAAAACAGAGGAAAGAAATAACAAGGATTAGGCATAAATAAATTGAGAACAAAAAAAGTAGAATCAATGAAACCAAAAGTTGATCCTTTTAGGAGATCAATAAAATTGACAAACTCTTAGCTAAACTGACAAAGACAAAGATAGAGAATATACAAATAAATAAAATCATAAATGAGAGGGGAGGTCATTGCCATGGACCCTGTAGAAAAAAAAATCGTAAGAGGACACAACAAATAATAACTGTATGCCAACAAACTAGATAACTTAGATGAAGTGAACAACTTCCTAGAAACACATAAACAACCTACACTGACTCAAGAAGAAACAGAAGACCCCAAGTAACCAATCACAAGTAAAGAGATTGAATCAGTCATCAAAAACCTCACAATAAAGAAAAGCCCACAACCAGATGGCTTCACAGTTGAATTCTACCAATCCTTCCAAGAATTTTAACACCAAAGAAGTAGTAAGATCATGCTCAAACTCTTCTAATAATAGAAGAGGAGGAAACACTACCTCATTCTATGAAACCAGCCTCACCCTGTTACCGTAGCCTGATAGATACTACAAGAGGAGAAAACTGCAGACCAATCTCTCTAATGAATATATGTAAAAGCCTCAACAAAATACTTGCAAATTGAATCCAACAGCACATTAAAAGAATTAGACACCATGATGAAGTGGGTTTTATCCAGGTATGCAAGGGTGGTTCAACACAAGAAACTCACTTAATATGATACACCACATTAACAAATTGAGAGGGAAAAACCACATGATCCTCTCAACTGAGGTAGAAAAGGCATTTGACAAAATCCAGCATCCTTTCTTGATAAAAACAAGTAGGTATTCCTTTGAAAGGTAGGAATAGAAGCAAACTTCCTCAACGTGATAAAAGGGCATATGTGAAAAACCCACAGCTAACATCACACTCAATGGTGAGAAATTGAATGCTTTCCCTCAAAGATCTGAAACAAAGCAAGGACATCCATTATCACCCTGTTATTCAGCATTGTGATAGAAGTTCTAGCTACAGCAATTAGGCAAGAAAAAGAAATAAAAGGCATCCAATTTAGAAAAGAAGTAATACTTTCAATATTTGCAGACTACGTGAGTTCTATATTTACAAAGTCCAGAAAGAAACTATGACAAAGCTACTAGAGCTAACAAAAGAGTTCAGCAAAGAAGCAGGATATAAGATCAACACACAAAAATCAGTAGTGTTACTACACACTAGTAATGAGCTATCCAAGGAGGTAATTGAGAAAAAAAAACTTCATTTACAATATCAACTGACAGAACGAAAATAACTAAGAATAAAGTTAACCAAGTATGTAAAGGACCTGTACACAGATAACTACGAAAGAAATCAAACAAATCCTTAATGGAAGAACACTCCACGTTCACGTATTGGAAGGCTAAATGTCATTAAGATGTCAATTCTACCCAAAGTGATCTACAGATTCAATGCAATACCAATCAAAATTCTAACAGCCTACTTTGCAGAAATGGAAAAGCTAATTATCAAATTTATTTGGAAAGGTAAGGGGCTTTGAATAGCCAAAAACATCTTGAATAAGAAAAATGAAGTGGGAAGACTCACACTTCCTGATTGTAAAGCATATTATAAAACCACAGTGGTCAAAACAGCATGGTACTGACATAAAGATAAGACATATTGGTCAATGGAATCGAACTGAGTTTGAAAATAAATCCTCAGATCTATGGTCAATTGACTGTTGACAAGGCTCCCAAGTCCAATCAACTAAGAACAGTCTCTTCAATAAATGATGCTGGGAGAACTGGATATCCATATCCAAAAGAATGAAGGAGGACCTCTATCTCACACCTTATACAAAAACAAACTCAAAATGGGTCAAAGACCTAACTGTAAGAGTCAGTACCATAAAACTCCTAGGAGAAAATTTAAAGAAATACCTTCAAGCTATAGTAATAGGCAGTAGTTTCTTAGACCTTACACTGAAAGCACAAACAACAAAATTAAAAATAGAAATGGGACCTCCTTGAAATTCAATATTTTTGTGCTTCAAAGGATTTTGTCAAAAGGGAGAAAAGGCAGCCGACTCAATGGGAGAAAATATTTGGAAACCACATATCTGATAAGGGTCTGAGATTCAGAATACATAAAGAAATCCTACAACTCAACAAAAAAAGACAAACAACCCAATTTAAAAATGGGCAAAAGACATAGACATTTTTCCAAAGAGGAAATGCAAATAGCTAAAAAGCATATGAAAAGATGCTCATTTTCACTAGCTATTAAAGAAATGCAAATCAAAACCACAATGGGACATCATTTCACACCTACTAGAATGGCCATTATTAAACAAACAGGAAAATATAAGTGCTGGAGAGGATGTGAAGAAATGGGAACACTTATTCACTGCTGGTGGGACTGTAAAATAGTACAGCCATTGTGGAAGACACTTGGCAGTTCCTCGAAAAGCTAAATGTAGAGTTGCCTTATAATCCGGCAATCCTGCTACTTGGTATATACCCAGAAGAACTGAAATCAAGGATGTGAACAGACATTTACACACTAATGTTCACAGCGGCATTATTCACAATTGCCAAAAGATGGTGTGTTCGTTTGCAAACTGCTGCAATGTGGCACACCAGAACTGGAATGCCTTCTACAAAGGAAACTTAATAAATTACAAGTTTACAGCTCTAAGGAAGTAAAAGTGTCCAAATTAAGGCACCAGGAAGAGGTTACCTTCACTGGACTAAGGCCAGTAGGTCAGGAACACCTCTGTTGGCTGAGTAGTCACATGGCTGGCATCCTCTGGTCCCTTGCTCCTGGGTTCTGCTGCTTTCAGCCTCTCTTCTTATAAGGGTTCCTCATTTTGCTTCTCTGGGGCTGGCTTTCATCTCTTGGCTTCTCTTGGCTCTCTCCACATTCTGGCTTGCTTAACATTTCATGGCAATGTCTGCTGGGCTCCAAGCATGTCCAAACATCTGTGTCTCTGTTCTCCAAGTATTGGCATGTGTGCCTTGCCATTTCTGTCATTTCTATACACTCTCTCTATGTAGGCTCATTCGTTTCTGACTCTGTCCAAAATGTTTCCTCTTTTAAAGGATTCCAATAAATTAATCAAGGCCCACCAGGAATGGGTGGAGTCACATCTCTATGTAACCAAAAGGTCACAGCCACAACTGGGTGACACATCTCCATGGAGATAATCTAATCAAAATTGCCAATACATATTATTGAATCAGTATTAAAAGATGGTTACCTACACAAAATTGAATCAGATTAAAACATGGCTTTTCTGCAGTACATATTTCAGATTGGTATAGATGGAAACAATCCAAGTGTCCATCAACAGATGAATGGATAAACAAAATGTGGCATATACATATGATGGAATACTATTCAGCAGTAAGAAGGTATGAAGTCCTGAAGCACGTGACAACATGGATGAAATTTAAGGACATTATGTTGAGTGTAATAAGCCAGGCACAAAAGGACAAATATTGTATGATCTCACTGGTAGCGACTAATAATAATATGTAAACTCATAAACAAAAATATCTAGAATATAGGTTACCAGGAGATAGAATGAGGCTAGAGAATGGGGAGTGATTGCTTAATATGTGCAGAATTTTTAACTAAGTTGGATTTAAATGTTTGGGAATGGATAGGGGTGATGGTAGCACATTATTGTGAGTACAATTAACAGTGTTGATTTATGTGAATGTGGTTGAAAGGGGAAGTTTAGAGTCATGTAATGATATCAGAAGGAAAACTACAGATTAAAACATGGGAATGTGTGCTGGTTTGAAATCATGTATGTACCCTAGAAAAACCATGTTTTAATCCTAATCCCATTTTGTTAAGGCAGCCGTTTCTTCTTATCCCTATTCAATACTGTATGTTTGAAACTGTAATTAGATCATCTTCCCGGAGATGTGATTTAATCAAGAGTGGTTGTTAAACTGGATTAGGTAGGGGCATTGTCTCCATCCATTTGGGTAGGTCTTGATTAGTTTCTGAAGTCCTATAAATGAGGAAACATTTTGGAGAATGAGTGATTCAGAGAGAGCAGAGCAGAACGACATAGCCACAAGAAGCAGAGTCCACCAGCCAGCTACCTTTGAAGATGAAGAAGGAAAATGTCTCCCAGGGAGCTTCATGAAACAGGAAGCCAGGAGAAGAAGCTAGCAGATGACGCCGTGTTCACCGTGTGCCCTTCCAGATGAGAGAGGAACCCTGATGGTGTCCACCATGTGCCTTTCCAGATGAGAGAGAAACTCTGACTGTGTTTGTCATGTACATTCTCACTTGAGAGGGAAACCCTGAACTTCATCGGCCTTCTTGAACCAAGGTATCTTTCCCTGGATGCC
Source organism: Myrmecophaga tridactyla (assembly GCA_004026745.1). Taxonomy (NCBI): domain Eukaryota; kingdom Metazoa; phylum Chordata; class Mammalia; order Pilosa; family Myrmecophagidae; genus Myrmecophaga; species Myrmecophaga tridactyla. The sequence goes on from PVIY010040578.1 coordinate 12,332, forward strand.
TTAGATTGGACATTTCTATAGACTTGTTTTAATTGGGACATATTCTTGGCCTTAGAACTGTAAAATAGCAACTCATTAAATTCCCCTTTTTAAAAGCCATTCCATTTCTGGTATATTGCATTCTGGCAGCTAGCAAACTAGAACAGGATATATAACACAGTGAATCTTGTGGTGGACAATGACTGTGATTAATTACAAATACAAAAAAGTACTTTCATGACATAAAACAAATATACAACACTATTACAAGGAATTAATAACAGAGTGGTATATGAACTATAGTTAACGATATTTTTAATATTATTCATCAACAGTAACAAATGTACCACACCAATGCTAAAGGTCAATGATAAGAAGGATGTTTTTGGCTTCTGACGTGACTTTCCCAGGGTAAGTAGGTGGCAGGCTGGCGACTCATGGGGGAGCTCTGCCTTCAGAGGTTGCCTCTGTACTCACACACAGCCACAAGAGGAGTTCAAACGGATGGGGCAGCTGGTGGGCATGCTGGGTATTCTGTGCCAGGACCCTGACAGAGCCATCCAGCGCTCCAGCATGGAAGGGATGGGCCACCTCTATCAGCTCCTGATGCAGCAGAAAGGTGAGCCTCCATGGGCCATGCATCAGGCCCAACTCACAACCCCAACTGCAGCCTCAGCCCAGAGCCCACGCCAGCACCTCTTAATCCAGCTGCTACCAAATCTGCCCCCAAACCCAACCCTGATCTCAACTATGACCTCTCTTCAGCCCTAAGCCTCTAATGAGTTCACCCTGACTCGTGACCCACTCTGACCACTTCCCCAAACAGGTGCACCAGTGACTCCTCCCTAATTCCCACCTGTCCCAAATGAGACCCCAAGTCCACCTTTGCCCCACCCTCACCCCTGCCCAATCCAAGCCTCACCCTACCCCTGGCCAGCCAGGGAAGCTTCACAGGTAGGAGCAGAGACCCCCAAGCAACCCTCCCAGCCTGGTGTCGAAGGGGCTCTGCTCTGGAGCAGTGGAGACCAGAAGGTCCCACCCACGACCCCGCAGGACCGCATCTTCCAGCTCAGCAGCGACCAGGCCATCAAGGTCAGAGCTCTTGAAGTCATAGGCAGGTCTGTGGGGGGGGGGGGGCTGTGGCCATGCTCTGCTCCCACCCCAGCTGCTAGGCTCTGGCAGGGCTCCTGGCTGGACCCAGGGGCCAGTGCCTGGGCCAGCGTTTCACCAGCAATTTCCATAGTTAACAGAAGATTCAGAAGAGCCCCAGGCACCTGGCCTGGGCCAGAGAGGGGAAGTGAGGAGGTGAACAGACTCTGTTGCCAGCTGACCCAGCTCAGGAACCAGCTCTGTCTGTCCTGGCTGTGTGACCTTAGACAGACTCCTTCTCTCTGACACTCAGCCAGTCCTCCGTAAAATGGGCAGAGTGAGTGGGGTGCCGGCTGGGCCTGAGCACATGATAAGTGGTGTGCTGGGAACCCCGGGTGCTCTGGGGAGGCTGGGAGTGAGTGTCCAGATGTGGTCAGGGCGGTCAAGCCCACAGACCACCCACACCCTGGCACATCCCAGGTCCAGGCACCTGGAGTCCCTCCTGGAACAGGGCAGGCTCATGGCTGCTGGCCGCAGTTGGGGGAGGGGGGGTCCACTGCTGCATATGTACCCTGCTCCATTTCCTTGGGGCACAGCAGAGGAAGGAGCTGCAATTGTCAAATGAATGTGTGCATCTTTAAATGCTGGAGTCACTTGCAGAGCAGCAGGGTGTGGGGTTTGGGGGCACACAGGAGCTGAGGCCCACTTCCTGTTGCATACATGCGCTAGGGCATGCCCGTGGTGCCTAGGGATAGAGGGATGCACCTGCTCACTGCCCAGAGGGGTGAAGTGCAGCTAGGCAGTGTAGGGAGCCGGGGTGGGGATGGGGCAGCATGTATGAGGTGCTGTATGGGTCGCTAAGGCTGCTGGAACAAAGTCGCACAAACTAGGAAGCTGAAAGCAACAGAAATTTACTCTTTCACAGTTCTAGAGGCAAGAAGTCCAAAATCAAGGTGAAAGTTCTAGGGGAGGGTCCTTCCTGGCCTGGTCCAGCTTCTGGTGGTGGCCGGCTATCCCTGACGTGCCTTGGCTTGTGGTGGCGTCACTCCGTCACGTGGCCCACTCCCTATGGGTCACCATCTCTATTTCGCGCTCCATGTTAGGACACCAGTCAGTGCATTTAGGGCCCATTCAACCCAGGAGGACTTCATCTCAATTGGATTACATCTGCAAAGACCCTTTTTCCAAGTAAGGTCACATTCACAGGCACCATAGGTACAACACATCTGGGGGCTGGGTGGCCCGACTGAATTACGACAGATGCGTACCACGTGTAAGGTATTTCACAGATAAGAGCCTGTCTCAAGTTTACAAATATTCTCAGGACTCTTCAAGCTTTCCCATTTATAGCCGCACACACACCCCCACCACTACCCCAAACACATACACACATTCATGTTACTTCATGCCTCTGTGCCTTTGCAGATATATTTCCCTTCTCACCAAGATCATCCTTCCCTACTTCTTCCTTTTCTGACCAACTTCTATGCATCCTTCAAAACTTACTCAGGTCCTGGGTCCTCTGAGGAGTCTTCACTGACTTTCTCCCCCACAGTGCAAGCTGAACAGAAGTGAACAGCTCTCACCTTCCTCGGAATTTCTTCTTTGCCTTCCCCATTGCCATCTTCACACAGAGTTATAAAATGGAGGGCCTCTTACCAAGGACAGTCAGCACCCCAAAAAAGGCCCCTAAACAGAATCCACTTAAATCAGGTGTCAATATTCGATAGTGAATACTGCAGGGAAGAGGAGAGTTGATGAGAATTTCATCTTAAAAAATTCAACTAAGATTATGAAAATAAGTTTCTCTTCAGTTTTATAAAATACCTGTTATTGCAACAGTATTCAGGAAAATGTCTCTTCTCCTGTGATTTTCCTGACAAAGCTGAGTGTAAACACCATATGAGGTCCTTCCCGAGTCTGGTCTTTGTGGTATGCCCACTCTGCAGAAATACCCCGGTCTTCCCCATTTCCCCTAGAAGCCCCTCTTTGTTCCTTGCAAGCCAAGCTCTGCTCCTCTGCAGGCCGCCCTGTTGCCCTCCTTGTCAACTCTCCCTCTCTGAAGCCATCTGGTCTAGGTCAGCCAGATTCTCGATGCTCAGCAGTTTCTCTGACTCCTCTGTCATCACGCCCATGAAATCCTGCGTCTCTGTCACATTCTGCCTCTTGGGCAAGCTTGGTAGCTTGACTCTGCCCTTGACTTGTACTATGTGAGCAGGACTGATGCGCGAGGAGCTGGTGTTGGCTGGGCAGGGCCATGTTCCATGGGGACTCATTAGCCAAGGGACCGGTCACGGTGTGACATGATGACTTCTGCTTGCTTGCTCTTGGCATTGAACACGTGGCAAACACAGGCTCCTCCCTTCCCCTGTAGATTGACACCCTTGTGAGTCTACCCCCAACAGACCTTGAGCCAGAGGCAGGGTCTCACTCACTGTTGTTTTCCAGGACCCAGCATAGGGCTTGGTGGGACAGTAGACTTAATCCATACCCATTAAGCAGAATCAAAGTGAACAAAATGACAAAGAAGTGGCAGCACAATTAGGAAGTACCTCAGCGGGATTTGAACCCAGCCGTGGCTGACTCCAGAACCCATGCAAGTGGGTAGCAAGGCTGTTAGAGTGCTAACACAGATAAGAAGTTTAGAATGGGTAAATTCAAAGTTCTAAAGACTAAAAAATCAATTGTCCATGCAGTTCATGCAAAGAATCTGGGCTGAGGACAGAGGAGGTGGGTAAGGTTCACTGGCTGACAGCTCAGTGTGGGCCGGTGGTAAAGGGACCCCTAGAACACTTCAGGCAGGCTGGGTGACTAGGAGCACAGAGCCTAGAACCTGGGGAGGGGCACTCTGCTCCACTCTGCACGGTTCCTGCTCACGGGGGCTGGGTGTCCAGCACTGCCTCTCCCTTGACAAGAAGCAGTGATGGATGGGGGCCCAGAGGAGAAAGGATTAGGAGGGCCTGCTAATTATGGGGCAGCAAACCTTGCAATGATCAGGCTGGAGAACAAGAACAGTCACTTTGAGCCTGGGCCCTCATCCCAACTCTGTCCCTGACTCATTGTGTGGCCCTGGATACACTACACCTTCATCACCACCACTACCAACACTGTCATTGTCACAACCACCATTACCCCCAAGACCACCTTCACCACCAACAACCACACCACCACCACCACAATCCATGACCACCACTATCACCACCATTACTGCCACGGCCTCCACCTGCATCACCACCACCACCTCCAACACCAGCACCACCATCATCAGCCACCATGACCACCATCACCACCACCTCCACCACCAGCACCAATATCATCATCACCACCATCACCACCTCCTTCCTACACCAACACCAATATTACCACCAAAACCACCACCACCACCATCTTACCACCACCACCTCCAAAGCCAACACCAATGGCATCACTACCACCACCATCACCACCAGTACCCCTCCCTTCATCATCACCACCATCACCATTATCACACCATCACTACTCTCATGACACTTCCATCTCACAACATGGATTCAGGCCCTTGATTGAAGTAAGACACCTCAAAATTCTTGCCAATGCTGAGATCATAATATTCTGGGATTCTAAGAGTATAAGAGTATAACCGCTATTTCAACCGTCAAATTTCCTCATAAATATTTTACATTTTGAACATTTTTGCAAACAATTTTACAATTTAACCTTCTAAGAAATGTTCCTACCAGATTTCTAGTAGCCTATATTCTTTTTAAAAATTGTCACAAGGTACAAATATTCCACTAAAATTATCTTAACATTCTAACCGACTTTAATAACCTACCATTCTCATAAACATTTTTACGAAAATTTTAGAACTGTAACATTCTAACAAATATTTTAACTACTATTTAAAGCTTATTTTTTTAATGCTTTTCTTGAATTCAAGGCATCTCGTTTAGACTTATCTTCATGATACTTACCTCTAGACCATATTTTAATAGTTGAATTAACTAATTCAAATCAATGACTGATTTCAGGAACAGGATTTTTGCTTTGCTTTTATTCTCCTTTTTAGCAATTAATGTATGTTGTTAACAAACCAGTCTCCTTATGGTTCCATGAGTTTTAGGGATGGCTAAGATAATCTATGGCTTATCTGGAGATTAATTAAATGCTTTTACATTTTTATATTTTTTAATAACTTATTGAAGTAAAATATGCACAGCATAAAATCAAGCCATTGTGAAGTGAACAAATGAGTGGCATTCACATTGTGGTTCCACCATCACCACTATCTAGGTCCAAAACATTCTCATCACCCCAAAGTAAACCCTATATCCACAAAGCAGTTTCTCCCCGTTATTCCCTCCCCCATTCCCTGGCAACCACTAATCGATTTTCTGTCTCTATGGATTTATCTGCTCTGGATATTTCATATAAGTGGAAACACAACATGTGGCCTGGCTTCTTTCATTTAGCATAATGTTCTCAAGGTTCATTCCCATTGCAACATTAGTACTTTATTCATTCATCCATTCATGAACATTTGGGTTTGTTGATTGATTCATGTCCTCAAAAAAGGCATGTTCAGATCTCAACCCCCTATTGGGTGTGAACCCATTTGTTAACAGGACCTTTAAAGATGTTATCAGTTAAGATGTGCCGAAATTTAATCTTAACCCAATATGGCTGACCTGTCCCTATAAGTAAAGGAAACTGGACCTGGAAAGGGAAGCCACAGGGAGCAGCCAGAAGCTGGAAATCTGGGAAACCCAGAGAAGGGAGAGGGTGCACTGCCACGTGATGGAAAAGCCAAAGAATCCCAAAGATGGCTGAGAAGCTGGAAGATACTGAGTCAGGGAGGGAATATGATGATCCTCTGAAACTGTGAACCAAGAAATTCCTGTTAAGCCAACCACTGTACAGACTTGGTTTGAGCAGACAGGAAACTGACACACAGTTATTTCCACACTTTTGGCTATTGTGAATACTGCTGCCATGAATACTGCTGCACACTTCTCTGTCTCTGCTTTCTATCCTTTGGGATATATACCTAGGGGTGGAGTTGCTGGGTCATTTGGTAATTTTAACTTTTTGAGGAACTGGCAAACTGTTTTCCATTTCACATTCGCACCAACAAAGTACAAGGCTCCCAATTTCTCCAAATCTTTACCAATATGTTATTTTCCATTTATTATTATTATGATAGCCAATCTAGTGTGTGTGTGAAATGATGCATAATTGTGGTTCTGCTTTTGCATTTCCCTAATGATGCTGACCATCTTTTCATGTGCTGTTGGCCACTTATATGTCTCCTTCTGGAGAAATGTCTATTCAAATTTTTCTATTTTTTAAATTGGTTGTTTTGTTGTTGTTGTTGATTATAGGAATTCTTTATATTTTCTGGATATGAGACCTTTATCAGAAATATGATTTGCAAATATTTTCTTCCATTCTGTAGATTGTCCTTTCACTTCTCTGATGCACAGAAGTTTTTAATTTCGATACAGTCCAATTTATATATTTTTTCTTTTCTTGCTTTGCTTCTATGTCATATTTAATAATCTGTTACCAAATCCAAAATCATGAATGTTCTAGTTTGCTAGGTGCCAGAATGCAATAAACCAGAAACGGAATGGCTTTTAAAAAGGGGAATTTAATGACTTGCTAGTTTACAGTTCTACGGCCAAGAATATGTCCCAATTAAAACAAGTCTATAGAAATGTCCAATCAAAGGCATCCAGGGAAAGATACCTTGGTTCAAGAAGGCCAGTGAAGTTCAGGGTTTCTCTCTCAAGTGGAAGGGCACATGGCGAGCACAGTCAGAATTTCTCTCTCATCTGGAAGGGCACATGGCAAACACAGCATCATCTGCTAACTTCTTCTCCCAGATTCCCGTTCCATGAAGCTCCTCAGGAGGCATTTTCTTTCTTCATCTCCAAAGGTCACTGGCTCGTGGACTCTGCTTCTCGTGGCTACATCATTCTCTGCTCTCTCAGAAATCTCTCTTTCTCCAAAATGTTTCCTCTTTTATAGGACTTCAGAAACTAATCAAGACCCACCCAAATGGGTGGAGACACGCCTCCAGCTAATCCAGTTTAACAACCACTCTCGATTACATCACATCTACTGGAAGATGATATGATTACAGTTTCAAACATTCAATACTGAATAGGGATTAGAAGAAATGGCTGCCTTTATAAAATGGGATTAGGATTAAAACATGGCTTTTCTAGGGTACATACATCATTTCAAACCAGCACAATGAAGATTTATACTTACATTTTTTCCTAAAGGTTTCATGGGTTTAGCCCTTATATTGAGGCTTTTGATCCATTTTGTGTTGATTTTTGCACATGTTATGTGGTAAGGAAACAACTTTTTTCTTTTTATGTGGATTTCCAGTTGTCCTTGCATCATTTGTCAAAGAGACTAATTTTTCCCCATTGAATCGACTTGGTATCTTTATCAAAGATCAACTGGCTGTATACATAAGGGTTTACTAGACTCTAAATTCTATTCCATTGGTCTAAATATCTATCCTTGTACCAGCACCACACTGTTTTGATTATTGTAGCTTTGAGTAAGTCTTGCAATCAGGAGGTGTGAATCCTCCAACCTTGTTCTTTTTCAAGTTTGTTTGACATATTATGGGCCTCTTACAATTCCCCATGTATTTGAGAATTGGCTTTTCCATTTTTGGACAAAAAAAGTTTCTGGAATTTTGATAGAGATTGAATTGAACTTGTAGATTATTGTAGGCAGTATTCACAGCTTAGCAATATTAAGTGTTCCAACACACTAATATGGGATGTATTTATATTTATTTAGGTCATCTTTAATTTCTTTCAGCAATGTTTTATAGTTTTCAATGTATAAGTCTTTCCTCTCAATTAAATTTATTTCTAGATGTTTTATTCTTTTGGGTACTATCAGAAATGGATTATTTTCTTCATTGCTGGCATATAAAACACAATGACTTTTGTGTGGTGATCTTAAACCTTGCAACTTTGCTGAATTTATTTATTAGTGCTAACAGCTTTCTTGTGGAGTCTTTGTGATATTCTATATATAGGATCATGTCATCTGTGAACAGAGATACTTTTACTTCTTCCTTTCCAATTCGATGGCTTTTATATACTTTTCCTGCCTAACTGTTGTAGCTAGAAATTCCAGTACAATGTTGAATAGCAGAAGTGAAAGTGGACATTCTTGTCTTATTCCTGCTTTTCAAGGGAAAACTTTCAGTCTTTTGCCATTTAATATGATGTTAGCTGCGGGTTTTCATAAATGCCCTTTATCATGTTAAAGAAGTTCCCTTCTATTATTAGTTTTCTGGGAGTTTTTATTGTGAAAGAATACTGGATTTTGTCAAATGCTTTTTCTGTATCAATTGAGATGATCAGGTGGGGTTTTTTCCCCTCCATTCTATTAAAGTGGTGTATTACAGTATTTAATTTTCTTATTTTGAACCACCCTTGCATTCCTGGGATAAATCCTACTTGGTCATAGTGTATAATACTTTTAATATGCTGCTGGATTCTGGCATTTATTTTTATACTCTAATACACATACAAATATCTTAATAGACTTTCTAATTTTCTAATATCCTAATATGCAAAGAAACATTACCACTATCTTAAAATTCTTGCCGCACAACTTTCTATCAGGTTTTTCAGCTGTCCCTCCATCACGAGCAGGCTAATTTCCCCTGATGAGGGATGTCCTAAGTCAGTGTTCCCCAGCAGAACTTTCTACCCTGATGGAAATGTTCTCCAGCTCCACTATCCAAGGGAGCCACTGGTCACACGTGGCTGCTGAGAGCGGGAAATTGGGCTAGCATGACCAAGGAACCAAATTCTAAATTTTATTTAACTAAGTTTACAAAACTAAGTGTGATTTGTGGCTACGTTTTGGGCAGCATGGCACTAAGTCTTTCCTGAAAGTCTGACCTGGGCAGCACCAGCCTGGGTCAGTCCCCCTCCAGGAGACTGAGGCTAAGCCTGTACAGCAGGGGTCAGCCCTACTACCTTGATTTCCCCAGTGCCCTTCACTACCTCTGAGCAACTTGGGGTCTGTCTGTGGAGGCGAGGCTCGCGTCCCTGGACCTGTAGAGCACCACTCCTGGCAGAATGTGGGCAGAGAACAGAGCCACGCTCCCGGGGAGCCTACCATGGGCACAGGAGCCCTGCACTCCAGAGCCAACCTGGCCCTGCCCGTGCCCATCATGCTGCATGACTCGGGGCAGCCCATGCACCTCTCCTGGCCTGGGGGCTTGGTCCAATTGACCCTGAAGATCCTTCACAGCTCTGAAATTCAGTTACTCTTCGATTAAAATGCTGTAAAGAGGAAGACTGGGGCCTGGCAGCAGGGGTGCCCCCAGGTGGGCTGAGCTAGCAGGTGAGCAAGCCCTGTGAGGTGAAGACAGGGCAGAACTGGTGGCCCAGAGAGATGGTAGAGGTGTTGCAGATTTCAAGATGATATGCCCATGCTGGGGCTCCCGGAGCACTCAGAGATGCGGGGAGCCTGGGTAAAAGGAGGCAGGTGGAGGAAGTGGGCCTGAAGGCATCCTAGGTGACAGCCACCCTCCCCTCCTGCTGCTATAGGAGGTCCTGAAGCATCTCACCAAGCTGGAACTGACTGACCTCATCTGGACGGCCATCGACGGCCTGGGCTCCATCAGCCCCTTCCGCGTGCAAGCAGCCGCCGAGATGCTGCTCACAGTCATCGAGAGCCACGGCCCCGAGCTGGAGACTGTGAGGGGTGGGAGCAGACAGCTGAGGGCTGGGCCAGGCCAGGGAGGAGGGGGACGGTGGTGTTTGGGGGCTGTTTGCAAGGTCATGAGACAAATGTGGCCCCGATCAAGCAGCTGCTGCACGCCTTAGAAGCACAGGGGGCGGGGGAAGG